>BPLR01015160.1:0-37517 GCA_021605095.1 Caerostris extrusa
TTAGATCTATAGATACATATATATTTTGTGCTATAGCTTTTGCTAGATTTCACGAGGATGGGGGAGAGAGAGACTAAGCAATTTTTTTTTTTTATAAGGGAACACATGGCAACAAGTAAGTTTGAGGAAGAACAAAAACCATTGCTATGGTCCAACATGGACCGTAGTGCCAGGGGTTAGTTAGCATTATATCAGCATTAAGAATTCAAATAAACTTTATTCTCTTTTAGGTAAAGACCCCACTGGAAATTAATATTTCTTTGATAAAGTAAAAATGTAATCAGCGCCATTAACTAATATTGTTGAATAATTGAATGGTACTCCCAATTATTATACCACTATTTTTATTTACCTTTGTTATTTTCTGTAGAAACCATCTCAAAATAACAAAATTGCTATCAATAATAATAAAACTACTTCCACTTTCTAGGAAATCGGGGGAATCGTAGTAATTGGCATCTCTGAAACGGAGAAGTTCTTCAATATCAATGAAGGCAAATGAACGTGTTTGAAACTTTGAAGATTTTGCAGGGATGATGATATTCTGCACAGGGACTCTGGAACTGTGCCAGTACGGCTATACGCTGGCTCTGCTCGTTTTCCTGAGTTCTGAGTTTCACGTGTCCACGGCGGTGCCTTACAGGTGTTTGCCAGTGGTTCGAAATCCACTTTTCCGGCTCGTCAGGTCCCGGTCCTAACTGGGATCGCAGAGGAAGTTTGCGGAGGCATTGTGCTCCGCGTCCAGTGGCTTCCACTATCTTCAGAGTTACACGCGCCTTTATTGCACCTGGTGAAACCATTGCGGCGCTTTGCCTTAAAGGCACTCCAAGACCAAAGCTGTCTAGAGTGTTTGCCAGCTGCATTAGAAAGAAAAGATGTTCTTATATTCTCATTTCAGATCAGTAAATTATTTCTACTTTGCATTTTTAGGTTTCTCGAGTGCCCTACGCTACTGTACATACAAAGCAAAACAAAGAACTATTTCTCTGAGAAAACAAATGATTTCAGCTTGCTTTTGTGCAGCAGGATCGTAGCGCTCATACACGCAATAGATGTCATCATTATTATTACGTATATTGCAATGAACTACTGTAAGAGAACCTCTAAGGAAGCGTAAATGAACTCAGAAAAAGAAACTAAATGAAATATAAAAAAAGGAGGAGGTAGTCGTCTGAAATTTCTTGGAAAGGGTTGAGCTGGTCTATTATAGACTTTGTAGAACATTCAGGATGTAGAGGCTGACAACCCTTTCAGGTTAGAGAAGCATTTTCACCCTCTGTTTCTGCTGACTCTGCCAGTAGCTTGAGAGCTGCACATGAGACTCTATCATGGATTTCTGCAGTGCCAGGGAGTTGAGTTAATCAGCTCTATATCAACATTTTGCATTAAGCTTCTTTTAACGCATTTTATCCTCTTTTTAAATAAAGACCGCACAAATGTCTTTTTGATAGTAAAGAAATATAAAAACTATAATAACGACACTATTACTTTGTATTGTTGGAGGCTCATTTCCTCTAAACGCTTTGTGTGCATTTAAAGTATTATTAGTGTCAACTCATCCCAAAGTTTTTCTCATTGAAAAGCGTTTCCTATTTCCTTTACTTTTGGCCATTTACACGCAGGAAACTAAGAAAAATAACAAAAAACTACCACTGATAATATTGTGCAAAAATCTGTTTCTATACTTTTGCTCATATGAAAAGATAAGAATCAGGCTGAGTAAATGTGGCGATCCCTAAAGACTTGGGTAAGAAGTTCCACTTTCTGATTTGCGAACAATATCAATAGAGACAGAACTTAGTTTCGAGAACTGTGGAGATTTGTGCTGAGAGCATGACAGTTCTCATTTGATCAGTAAATTGTCACTTTTGTTTACAAAAACTTTCGGTCTTGGCGTCCGCTTCAATGCTCATGGCAAGAAACAAGCAAGATTCAGACTTTCAGAGAGCATACGATGTCTTATTGCTGTCTGTTAGGATCTTATATCACTATCGCCATAAGAAAATGTTACATGTTTTGTGAACTTTACTGTAAAACAAATAAAGGAACCAGAAATAAATAATAATAAATAAATGAAAAGAAAAAGAAGGTGCGTCTTAATTTCTTGGAAAAAGGGTTGCCTGGTCTAATATGACTACTACTAATACTACTACTATTACTACACCACACCACATCACTGTGCCTTAAAGCTGAGTTGCCTTTTTACAGTTTGGGAATGATGTGTATACGCAGAAAGAAGTTTGATTGGGCTCTGTGGCGCTCTCAGTAGGGAGACCGGGACCTACGTTTTAAAATGGATTCGAACCACTGCAAACATCACGGCACCGCCAGTTCACCGATCTGTGGTACCGAAGGCCATCAATTTGGGTCTAATATGACTGTACTGAGACGCACCATGTGAAGTTGTGGGCTGACAACCCCCTAACGCAAGAAAAGAAAAAAACATTTCCTGTTTCGGAATCTGCCAGTAGACAGACGGCCATGGACGCAACATGGACTGTAGCGCCTTTCAGTTAGTTAGTTAGCATTATATCATCATTAACAAAATTTCACTTCTTTATGCTCTTTTAAGTAAAGATCTCACAAACTAATATATTTCTTTGATAGCAGAATAAAAACGTAATACCTGGCACTCTGTTTACTTTGCATATTGTTGAATGATTGAATGCTTAATTATTAAAAAAGTAAAAAAAATGCCTAAAATTTTCTTTCATAAAAGCTAGTACTACTTTCCTTTACCTTTGTTATTTATCGTAGAAACTAAGAAAAATAACAAAACTACTACTAATAATAAAACTACTTCTACTTTCATAGAAAATACGGGGGAATCGGTAGTAATTGGCATCCCTAAAACTGAATAGAAGTTCCACACTGATTTTTGGGGAACCATATCAATAGAGACGAAAACTAGTTTGAACTTAGGGAGAGATTTTGCTGAAATGACGTTCTCATTTGATCAATAACTTATTTCTGAAAGCATTTTAAGCTTTCGATTGACTTCTTCAAACAAAGATTAATTTCTGGGAAATAATGATGATGGCTGCTTTTGCATTCTAGGATCGTACTTATCTATCCGCCGTAAAATCAAAAATATTATTTCATTGAACTTCTGTAAAACAAATAAATGAACCAGAAATAAATAAATAAATAAACGAAAAGGAAGATAGGAGGTACGTCTAAAAATTTCTTATTTGTTGTCTGGTCCTAATATGACTGTAGAACATTGGGTGTAAGGCTGACCATCCTACCCCCGTGAAAAGAAAACATCACCTGTTTCCCGGAATCTGCCGAAGACAGACGGCCGTGGACCAACATGGACTGTAGTGCCCGGGAGTTAATTAGTATTATATCAACATTAAACTTCTTGAATAAACTTTTTTTTCCTTTTTAAGTCAAGAACTCCTAAATTAATAAATTTCTTTGATAGTAAAGTAAAAATGTATAGCGACGCTATTTACTTTGCATATTGTTGAATGATTGAGTGGTACTTGCTTAATTAATTTTAAAAATGCCTTAAAATTTTCTACTATTTTCATTTACCTTTATTACTTTCCGTAGAAACTATGGAAAATAACAAAACTACTACCAATAATAATAAAACTACTTCTTCTTTCTATAGAAAATACGGAGAATTGGTAGTAATTGGCATCCCTGGAAACTAAGTAGCAATGTTTCCTCACTGACTCTCAGGGAACAATATCAATGAAGACGAAAACTTGTTTCGAACTTGGAACAGATTTTTGCAGGAAATGACATTCGCATGCGTCTCATTTGATCAATAAATTATTTCTAAAAGAATTTTTAAGGTTTTCGATTGACTAACTCTCATACAAGCAGAACAAACATTAATTTCTGGCTACTGGAGCAGTCTGGGATCGTACTTATCTATATCCGCCATAAAATCAAAAAATATTATTTTATCGAACTACTGTAAAACAAATAAATGAATCAGAAAAAAATAAATAAATAAACGAAAAGGAAAAAGAGGAGGTGCGTCTAAATTTCTGGGAAAGAGTTGCCTGCAGAAGAACTGTTGCCATGTTTGAGAGTGGCTTTATCTGGCGGGCAGTTTTTAACGACCTAATTGAGCGGAAAGGAAGTTGCCTGCTCAATAACTCATGGTTCTGGAACACGCGGGATTAGCCCAGCTGAGATCGCTTATAAAATACACATTCCCAGAATGAGTAGGCAGCAAGCAGAAAAGAACCACAGATCGCTTTTTTCCTTTTAATCGTTCATATCGGATGTCAAAATGTGTAGCTGTTTCAGTTATCTAGCTCACTGCTATTTAGAATATATTTAATATTTAATGTTTGTTAATAATTATAAATATCTTTGAGCTTAGCCTTGAAAATGTGTGTCATAAAAGCCATGATTCAGCTATATTCAGTGAATTTTCATCAAAGCACGAAATGTAATTAGCCAGTTGATATGATACAGTTATTTATATAGATTTGTATAGTTATTGATATAGATCTTTAACAATAATTAGTATTTTAAAGTAAAAGGAAACAAGATTTAATTTTATAATTACGTTTTTGTTCAATAAAAGAAATTAGAAAATTGTATACAAAAATAATGTTCCCATATGGGAACGTCTAGCGTTGATGGTAAAGCATGAATAAAAATATATTATCAACTCACATAACAAGTTCATCGCATTTAATTATTGCAATCACAATTTTTGAAAGATTTTTTCACTATGGTTTAGATACAATTTTGTATAATTTTCCGTTTCAATTAAGATACAATACGCCATTCCAGTTGAGATTCGGTTATAAGATACACATTCCCAGAATGATAAGGCAGCAAAAGCAGGAAAGAACCATAAGATGGTTTTTTCCTTTTAATCGTTAATGTCAGATGTCAAAATATGTAGTTGATTTAGTTATCTAGCTCACTGTTATTTAATATTTAATCTTCTTTAATAATTGTAAATGCATTTAAGCTTAGTCTTGAAAATGTATATCATAAAAGCCACGATTCAGCTTGTATTCCGTGATTCACGCGCATATTCAATGATTTTTCATCAAATGGTGAAATGTAATTATCCAGTTGACTTCGCCTATATAGTTGTTTATACCGATCTCAACAAGAATGAATATTTTAAAGTAAAGAAAACAAGATTTAATTTTACAATTTACGTTTTATTCAGTCAAACAGATAAAAAATTATAAAATAGTACACAAAAATAATGTTCCCATATTTGAACGTCTAGCGTTGATGGTAAATCATGAATAAAAAAATCATATATTCAGAACATACCAACTCCGTGACAAGTTCATCGTATTTAGTTATTACAATGACAATATGTGGAGGAATTTTTTTATTATCGCTTAGATCATACGCGGTCCAAAATTGCTATATTCATAAAAAATTATGGATTCTTATATATCACAAATTGATTTTTTTTTTCCATTGTTGTTCTGACTTCATAATAAGTAGTTCTAATATAGATAATGATCTTATTTAGTTGCAATAATTTCAATTTTAAGAACTGATGGTTTGATTATATAAATAATTATATATGTATTATATCAATCGCCTTGAAGTGAAAAGTCAATAAAGTATTTTTGGTTAAGTCTCATGTATAAATAATAGCTATCCTAAACGTAATCCTTAAAATTAGTTTATATATATGTATATATTCATCAATGTCCTTGAAGTGAAGAGTCAATAAGGTATCTTGGTCAAGTCTCATGTGCGAATAATAGTTATCCTAAACATAATCGTTAAAATTTTTCTTAATTAAATCTCTCTCTCAATATATATATAGAGAGAGAGACTTCCGAGAGTTGGGCTTAGGTCTGACATCCCTACCAACCCCCTTAAAAAGAAAGAGTCATCTGGTCACGAAATCTGCCAGTAGACAGACGTCCTTGGTCCACCATGGGATTGTTGCGCCAATGAAGAAGAAGATATATTTATATGTATTAAATTATTAATTGGCAAAAGAAAATTAAAGTTTGCATGCCTTTGGAAAGCTAAAGCATTAATTAATTATTGAAATTTCTCAAAAACGAACTTGAAATAAGAAAAAAGGGTAATTGCATTTGGTCAATGTTTGAATCACAGCATTTGTATGTAACAGTAAACATTACCTTGGTTTGTTTTGTTTTTTTGTCTTTCATTTCTTTAATATAACACTTATATTACAATTATAATATATTCTTTGGGTTGAGCACTGTTGATCGTTTGTGGTTATTTTGACTCTTCTATTATGCAAAACGTATTTATTGTTCTTGCGGAGTGCAACATTTACATGCATACAGAATGTGATCATTAGTATTCAGGTCCTTGATGTGCGTACCCTTTATGCAAATGGCATCAAAGTTTAGAACAAAAGGTCTTATCAAACACATACGACAAAATAGTTTTTTTTTTTTTTTTTTTGCATCCATTGTGTTTGAATATTGCGTTGGTATAATATGCACCAAACCCTAATATGGCGTCTTGCCAAGTAAAAGCGCTATTACTAAATTTGTCACGTAATAAATGGGGGAGCAACAAATTGAAGTCAATCTGGAATTATTCATGATGAATACAAAGAATTGAAAAGTTTTTTTTTAATTTCAATTTTTTTCTTCTTCTTCCTCTTTGAACTTAATTTTTTAAAAAAGAAATTGGTAGTTTAAATAATGATCTAGTTTCAAACGAATTATGTCACCATGTGTAAAGATAGCTTTATTGTTGATAAAATATAATTGTCATCTAAATATACTTCTTTTTCTTCATTTTTTTTTTTTTTTTGACATTATTTTAATTCGTTCTTTTTAATTGAAATAAAAAAGTTGTTTTGCAATGAAATTGTCCATCATTCCTTTCTGTGGCAATTTAAGCTACATTTGTGTATGCAAATTTTTATTCATACCTTATGGCTATAAATATTGTGGTACAAAAGACCAAATTGAAAAATGACGTTTTTTTATTAAATTATAATGCATTAAGAGGTTAAGTTAAGGTTTTTTTTTTTTAAGGAACTTTAAATTTTTTATATTTAAGCTCATAAGTGAGATTCATCTTCTTCTTCATTGGCGCAACGGCCTGGTGGGCCAATGCCATCTCTACTGACAGATTTAGAGACGGATGTTTTTCTTTTTACAGGGTAGGGGCGCTACTACGCTTTACAGCCATATTAGACCAGGACCAACGGTTTAAAGTGGAATCTGAACCACTACAAACATTAGTACCGCCCAAACTCGAACCCTAGTCACTCAGCCATCAGACCCCATGCAGATATGAGCTTGCTAAAATTTTGTATAACGAATATATTTTCTTTACCATTTATTTAGAAAACAGTTTCAGAATTCCTTTCTTTTCTTCATTATTTGTGAGTGAGATTAGTGAGTGAAATGTTAATGAAATATTGTCTACGGTTATCTATGACCTTCCTCTATCTGTCAACAAGGTCATTTATGCCGGATATGTAAAAGATCCTATCATTTGAAGCCAGGAAATTTACCAATGCGCTCTGAACATTCTGAAAATTTACAATTATTTAAGCAAATTTTTGCATCGAGAGGAACAAGTAGTAATTAGATGGGACCAGGTCAGGTAAGTACGGTGAATGTGATAAAACTTCAAGAGCCTGGAATTTCTCCTTCATTATTAAAGCCACAGGAGGATTGTCATGTTGGAAGACAACAAATTTTTGGTTATACAGTTCTGGACGAAGTTCACATATACATTTTGTATTCTGTCGGGTTAGCTGATCACAATATAGGACAGTTTGATCTGGTACCAACAATTTCCAATGGATAAAGCCTCGACAATCCTACCAAATGCAAAGCCCCTTTTTTGTGTGCAAAATGACCTTCGCAAGGGTAGAAGACGAACTACCGTTACTTTGGCTCTTTTCCTCACTACATTGTCATACACAATCCACTTTTTCGTAACCGGAGATTCAAGAATGTATCATATTGTTGTCGAACAAGCAAGAAGCCATAGAAATTTGATATACCATATGCCCCCTAATTTATGAGGAATCCATTTTTAGATAAAGCCAAGTTTATGCAATAGTGGTTCATTATCCACTAAAACCCTCAGAACGTCGTCATCAAGCTCTTTGGTCTTCCGGTGCGATGTTCGTCTTGGAGCTTTATTTCACCAGACCTGAATTTTTCAAACCATATTTGAACCATGCGCAAACTTTAGATTGTTCAATGACGAATCAAGAAATTTTTATGAGCTTCCGCCGCATTATGATCAAGTTGGAACTCATAAAGCATAGAGTGCCTAAAATGAAGTTTTGCTTGATCCGTCATATACCCTCAATACTCAAAATTTAATGATTAAAAACATCTGTAATATCAAAATCACAGCATGGAAACACTAGCAAAATATTAATACCTAAATTGTCTAAATCGTGCAAATAATAACGAAATTTCATTTGGGGCAACAGCAAAAATCCGTCATAACTTTCTTACCAACTTAATATTTAAACATTACAATAAGAGCGAGCCAAAAAGAAAAAATATTTTGCCTATAAAAATGTCACTTTTCATTTAAAATTAGCAAATAATCACATTCGAATACAAATTTCAGATAAATGGACTTTAAAAAGAATATCATTTATTCATAATTTGAAGATTCATTCATACCTCCTCTCTCTTTCTTATATATACGTGTATGTTTCTCATCGTGGCGGGCCGTACTTTGGCGACCATTTTCTACACCACGTTTGTGTATATGTGTGTGTAAACAACCGGCCACACACGCACAGAATATCCATAACCATATAACACACACACACACACATATATATTTATGTATATAATAGTAATACATTTTATTTCTTCATACACAATTATAAATAAATTATATAACATAATAACACGAAGAGTTTACTCTATTGCGATTAGTGCAATATGACTCGAAAATCATTATACACAAATTTATTCAAAACTTTTTAATAAATGAAAGCACATATTTTGTCATTACAAGTGGATGTAGCTCAATTCATGCTTTACAAATGGAATCATAGTAAAGAATCTAAGTGTGAGAGTGCAATAGATTTTGGCACTAATCGCAATAGAGTAAACTCTTCGTGTTATTATTAAGTTCTGCACAATTTGCCACTGTACGCATGAAGTTTCAGTTTCTTTATAAAAGCCATCAAAAACTCGATTATCCATCCAAGATGGATCAGTGTAATATCAAAAAACCATTGAGTTGATTAAACTCAATGGTTTTCTGGAAGATTCGAATGAGTTCATTTGGAAAGAAAATACAGAACATTTTTCTGCAATCTTTCTTCCATTTAAAGGTCTACCACTTTAAAGTTTGTATTTTATAGCATCATTTCCCCCAAAATTCGAACAGCCATTTTGGAGTACGTTTCTCATTGCTAATTTCTTTCCATACTCAATACGCATCACAGTGTAAGACGAAGGTTAGGAATAATGTTCTTTAATTCGTGCAGTCATTTTGGGGGGGTTTATTTCTTATTGCCAATCTCTTTTCATACTACTGTGTCCAAAAAGTAACACCAACTTTCAATTTAAAATTCCAGGGCTTATGGAATTTCCAATTTTTTTTTTTTTTTTTTTAGGTTACTGGCCTGTGAGAAATTGGACGTCAAAATATTCATTAGTGTTTGAGTTACGCTTGGCTTTGTGAGACGCTAAAACTGATTCCAGCGATTTTTGAAATGTCTGAATTCATTGGGCAACGAACTTGCATTAAATTTTGTTTGCGAAAACGTGTAGAATGTCGCAGAAAGCATTCGGCAGAGCATTCCTATATCGGAAGAAATGTTTAGAAGTGCCAACAACAATTCAATGAAGGCAGAGAAGGCGTTGAAGACGAAGAGCCGTCTGGTCGACCATCCACCTCAACCAATGAAGCTCACGTCCAAAAAAATTAAAGATTTTGTGCTTGCAAACCGTCGCTTTACAATTAGAAATCTTGCTGATCATGTTGGAATTTCAAAAGGATCGGTCAATTCTATTTGGGCCTCAAACGCGTCAAATCTCGATTGGTGCCGAGCGCTGAATGCGCCAGCTCACACTGCATTGATTCTTCGTGACTTTTCGCCAAAAATTAAGACCATATTGTTCCACAACCCCCGTATTCACCTGATTTATTACCGTGCAACTTCTGGCTATTCCCTAAACTCAAAAAGACCACTCCGGGGACACCGTTTTGAGTCGATTGAAAAATTCAACGTGAATCGGCGCGCCTTTGAAAGCCATCCCGCTCAATGAGTTTTTAGCATGCATTGAGGATTGGAAAAAAAGTTGGCATAAGTGCATTGTGTCCGGGGGATTATTTTGAAGGCGATTAAATAAATTTGGAAGAATAAATAAAGAGTTTTTTGAAAAAAAAAAAAAAAAAAATTGGTCTTATTTTTTGGAGGGTACAGGCATCACAGAATAAAACGAAGTTTTGGAATAATGTTCTTTTCTTCTAACAACAGCAACAAGAAAAAAAAAAAAAAGAATCTTTTTTGATGCGCACGCCGGTAGAATTAAGAAGATTGGTGTGGGTTGAGCAGGTAGTTTTATCTGTAGAACATAAATTGAGCTATATGTCCGCCTGTAATAATACGCGTATATGCATTCATTTTTTAAAACAGTTATTAATAAATTCATAGGTATATCGACTTTTGAATCATATTGCATAATAAAGAAATTGATGCGTGATAATATGTTAATCAGTGTTTTAGTATTCAGTTCAGTTCAGTTTGTAGTAATCAAATACAAAAAATGATTAAGTCAAAGGTTTTTCACTTATCAAATTGTTTGGTATTCCCCATCATCTGTTGGTCTGAACAGGTTTTTGTATTATGTAGCAACGACTTATGTATTATTTAACAGCACCTACTATTTATAGCTCAATTTTAGGATGAAACATGTGTTTGACAAAGTCATAGAGATAAAAGATAAGAGTACGTAGGGATACGTAAAGATAAGAATAAAAATCATAAGGGTCCAGCACCAGATTAAGGACACTATGGACAAAAGATTTACTAATCAGCAATAAAATAGAAAAAAATTAATATTTAAATGTTTATTTTCTTATTAATTAAACAAAAAGCTTGGTCATGTTCTCGGTTTTTAAATTTTTATCAAAATTAAAAAAAAAAAAAAATTGTCAATTATATTTTGTTAAGAAAAATTTGGACATATAATCAGATCTAACGCAGTCTGTTCATTCCTGCTCTATGACATTGTCAAGACGTTAGCTTGTTTGGACTTATCATAACTTTATTGTGGAAAACTTCACTTTTGAATGGTTATATCACAGTGCTTAAAAACATCAACAGAAGAACAGTGTTTTCTTAAAACGAGAGTAGACTCGATGACGTTTGTGATGTTCAGCATCTTGCCTCGTTAATCGTACTATCTGGTGGGAGTTTTCCGGGTTTGCTCCCATATGATACGTAACTGTGAGGTAGTTCCCCCTAAAAGTCATCCTGGAAGGCACTACCCTCCTTCTTCAGCGATACACAGCTAAGTGAGAGTTCTACCTACGGGTGCTCCTAACAACAGAAGCTGCCCCCTGTTTTCCCTCCTTCCATGAGACCACATGGGTTCATGGACTTGGTCTAGATGTTGCTGTCTACCGTGGGATAAGAAACAACAACAATAATTTTCTTATGAGAAACGATCTTAAATTTGCTTCATATGAAATTTGCAGAGGGAACGTATCATTATGAACAATGCGAGGCATCAATATTATCAATTCAACACAATTTCACATTGCTGTTGAGACGGTTTAAAAGTGATTTCTGAACCACTGCAGTCATCCATGGCACTGCTGGGCTAACCTGAAACCTGTAGCATGGAACGCTAGTCACTCGGCCATCAGACTCTCCGTGCAGATATGGTAGTCTGAAGGCAATTGGCTAGCCCTCTAACCTTTGGTACCAGGCTTCAGTTTCGGAATCTGGCGGTGGCATGGATGTTTGTTAGTGGTTCGGAATGGGGTCCTAATAGCCGAGTGACTAGCACTCTGGCGCTTGGTACCACAGTTTTGGGTTCGAGTCTCGGCAGTGCCATGGATGTTTGTAGTAGTTCGAATTCACTTTAAGCGGTAGGTACCCGTCTCATTGGGCAGTAGAACGTCACAGAGCCCAATCAAACTTCTTCTGACCCACATCATTCCCAAATTGTAAAGAGGCAATTCAGCTCTAGGCACAGTTATGTGGTGTGGTGTAGCAGTAGTCATATTATTTCAGAACCTATGGTCTCAAGTGAATTCCGAAGTGCTGCAAACATCCATGGTACCATCAGGACGCGAAACCTATGGCATCGAGCACCAGGGTGGTAGTCACTCAGCCATCAGACCCCCAATCAGATATGAACTTGCTAAAATTTTGTATAACGAATATATAATTTAGAAAACCTTTTCAAAATTCCTTCCTTTTTCCTCATTATTCATGTAGTCACATTTTAATTCTATTTTCATTTAAAATTGATATGCGCAGATATAAATCGAGATTCAAACGCACTCACTCTTCCTCGTTGTAGTCATTGATTAAAACACTCAAGCAGATTAAAGATTATTCGAAAAAAAGTTGCACTTTTTCGCGTTGGAGTCTGACTTATCTGGGATTAATCTGATGTAAAAAAATATGGAAATGGAGCGATTTTCTTTCTGTACGCAAATGGCGTGAACAAGTAGGCCAACACCATCTATATCAATTTTGTTTCTGTTAAAAAACCACTGAACCGTGTTTGCAGTTCGAGACTTCTTTTCCATTAACCGCAACATACCGTAGGAGATAAGGGAGATCATTTTACAGGAATGGGTTTTTTGCTCGTTAATCGGCGCTCAAAAAAAAAAAAAAAAAGTTGTATAGAAAGTTTTGGTGGGATGAGAAATAGAGTCGAAACATTATCCAGGTATACTTTGGAGAAATTTTGTGTTTGGTTAAAGGCATAGCCTGTTACAAGAGTCTCTGTCGGTATGTATGGGGAGGGATTAATGTTAAGTGCAATTCGAAATAGTAAGTTAAGTGTATAAAAAATGATGGAGGAAAGTTTTGTATTGTAGGTTAGCAATATGAGTGAGTTTAGAAGTGCTTGAATGAGCTTATAAGTGAATAACCTTATCTTTTAATTAAATTTTATTCCCATGAAACAGATAGATGAGACACTATAAAGGCTTATTTTTTGGATCTTTACAACTAATTATGCTCTTCGGTCGTATTTTCCACTTCTTGAAAAAGAGGCCTGATGGCAGAGTGACCAGTGAGCCCGGTGCCACAGTTTCCGGGTTTGAATCTCGACGGTACCATGGATGGTTCGAAATCCATTTTTAAGCCGTGGATTCCGGTCTGATATGACCGTAGAGCGTCACAATGCTAGTCACCGTAGAGCGATCAATGCTCTACAATCCTATTAGACCGGGTGCCTGATAGCCAAGTGGCTAGCGCTCTGGCGCTCGGTACCACAGGTTTCGAGCGCTGCCATCGATGTTTTCCAGCGCTGCCATAGATGTTTGTAGTGGTTCGGTATACACTTTAAGCCGTAGGACCCGGTCTCATATATCTGTAGAGCGTCACAGAGCCTAATCAGATTTCTCACCCACATCACTTTTAAACTATAAAAGGGTAAACCAGCTATAGGCCCAGTGATGTGGTGTAGTAGTAGTAGCTCTAATGTTCACCACCAGAGCGCGTTACCAATGATCCACGAGTCGGATAATCAAAGTGTTAAAGGAATGAGCCAAATAATTTTTATTTATTGATTGTTTTTAATATTCATGCCTAAAAAATGATGGTCACAAATACGCTGATATTAATGGACTTGCGCAATTTTATGTATAATCTACTTTGCATAATGCAATTTTAAAATAGGCCTTTTTTATTTATTTATTTATATATGGGGCTTGATGGACGAGTGGCTAGGGCTCTGGCGCTCGGCAGCGCAGGTTTCGGGTTCAAGGGCCGGCGGTGGTGGTAGGGGCTCGGAATCCACTTTAAACAGTATGTCAGAGTCTCATATGACTGCACAGTGCTGTGGGGAGTAATGTTACTCTCGTACGTAGCATATCTTCAGATTACACGTCACCCCTGGGTAGTGTGCTAAATGAGAAACAGCGTTCCACGCGACATGCCTCCTTGAAGGTTAGTTTGCATGGGGCTGCTCTCGCAGGAAAATGGTCAATACCACCCAATCTTCGATGTAATTAAAAAAAAAACTTTTTGTTAGATATCACTTGTAATTTGTCACCATTTTCATAAGATAAAAATTTAAAGACCAGTTATATACATATATATATATATATTCTACTCCTTTTCTCTCTTTTACGCATTTTATGCCTTTTGTTATAACCTAGTTTTTGAAATATCAGGAACCTGATGACCGAGTGACTAGCATTCTGGTGCCGCAGGTTTCGGATTCGAGTCCCGCCCGTGCACATGGATGTTTTTTGTGATTTAGAATCCACTTTAAACCATAGGTCCCGGTCTAATATGGCTTTACAGCGTAGTGCTGACAACCTTATGCCTTAAATTGGAAAATATCTCCTGTTTCAAAATCTGCCAGTAGGCAGGCGGCCATGGTCCAACATGGACTGTACCGCCGGGGAGTTAGTTAGTTTGAGCAATCTGATAAATTAATAATGTTTTTCTAGCATACATTATAAATAATTAACCACTCGGATGGAATATTAAAATAAATGTGATTGTAGCAAGTATTTTCCTTTACATTAAATAAAAACTTTTAATGATTTCGATATGACTTCATATATAATTTTTCATAAATAGATAGATAGGATGCTGCATAAATAGTTAATATTTATTATTTTTTCACATAGACGTTATTTTTCGTGAATATTTTTATAACTACATGTTGTAAGTAAGTAAAGCATTATTATTGCACTGTTATACATTGCCCACACATATATTTATTTATATACATGAACTACATAGATAGAAATAGAAAGGTTTGTATTTATTTACATTAAGTGCAATTTATATCATAAAATGCAGCCATAAAGTGGATTAGCAAAAAAAAGTCCGAACATTTGAGGAATATTGTTATTCATTTAACTATTAACCAGGATATGGATTCTCACTGATATCGAGTATTATTGTTTTGTGAATATAAAAACGTAATAATGTAATTTATAAAAAAAATTCATTTGCTAGGCGAGAACTATAGCATTTAAAAGATTTAGATTCGATTCTTCTGGGGCATGTACTATATTCATTGCTATGAAAAACAAGCATATGTATCAATCGAACTCGAATAACTTGGTCGAGTTTTTGGATTCTTTCTAATAACTGAGTAACTAACAACCGGTATTACATTCCATATTGGACCACGGCCTCCTAACAATACGCCTCCAAAGTCGTCTGTCTCGAGCTTTGGTTTTCCAATGTGTGATCTTTAAGGTTCTTCAGATCCCTTTCACTTCATCATCAATCCATCTCTTTTTTGACTTTTTTCCCATTTTTCGTTTGGCCCTGGAACTTTTCTTTGAAAATTTTCTTTGTGCCTCTGTAATCGTCCATTTTCTCTATGAGTCCTAGTCATTGAATTCTCTTTGACTTTATATAATTTATGATATCCATTTCTCCAAACAAGTTAGCAATTTCATGATTGCAACTCCTTCTCAAACATCACCCTCTCTGATAGATCCAAATATAATACTTAAAATCTTCCTCTTCCAGGTTATCAGCATTTTCTCCTGATTTTTATTGAAGGTTCACCATAAATAACTATTGGTCTGATTATAATTTTTTACACCCGGAGCTTCTTTTTCCGTGTTATTATTTTAGATCTTATTAATTGTTTAAGAGCAAAGAAACTGCGATTTTCTGTATTTAACCTTTATAATCTGGCATAATAGCATTATTGTTGGTGACAATTGAAACCCAAATATTTAAGCTTCATAACTTTGCCAAACCTTATTCCTCGTATATCTTTAGTTCAGTATCTGTATCAATTCCTCTACAATCCAAGTTCATACATGAACATAATAATGTGAGCATAATGTTCTTTTTTATGTTTATTGGATTCTTTCTAATGCAGTGTTCACATTTGAAAATTCTCAGGAAGACTCTTGATATCTGGAGGCATTACTTTGACATCTAAGGTTGAGCTTGGCCTGATGGCCTGGCCTTTGGTACCACAGTCTTTAGATTCAAATCTGGCAGAGACTTATAATGTGTGTTAGTTGTTCGGAATACGTTAACTGCAGGTTCCGATCGAATTAGCCCAAAGTGTGCACAAACACATTACAAGAGCGACAAAACTAAAAGCTGTCGAAGGTTGATGCTCAAAAATTGCATCTACCATTCATAAGGATGTCAACAATTTGTGTTCGGGCATGCAAAGAGCGGCAGTAAATAAAAGGAGGAAAAATATCCCACCACCCTTTCTATTCATTTAAAATCGCAAAGAAACAAAAAGGTTGTAAAAGTTTTTTATTCTTTTTTATTAAAGGAAGCAGATGGGTTTTAATGAGATTTACAGGAAACTATATATCTGAAATTAAAATCTCAATTTTTCATTAATTTTAATCTTGATGTATAATTAGGCTTTTATGATACAATTGTATTTCATCTATGATTTTTCCAAAAAAAACCAAACAGATTTAGCCACATTGCTGTAAAAAAAAAAAAAAGATTGAATACATATTGCAGTATTGTAAAAAAAGCCATAAATGCTATCACTTTGCATGGCACTATACAATAGATTCTAGAGACTGATATTTAAAAAAATTAACTCGTAATTGTACACACACATAACGATTTCGAGACTTATCTTATTAAAAAATCTTCCTCCAATCCATAAATTTTGGATGCACGAAACTTTTTCACTGATGTTCAAAAAATAATAATTTCTTTTTCCTACGCACCAGAATACAAATGTCCTAAATATTATTCACCATTTATTTTAAGGCGCTAACTTTAAAAATTTCCTTGACAGTTACACACAGGCCAGTAACTAATTAAAAGCTGGCCCTAAAGGTAAGTGGAAAAAAAAAAAAAAAAAAGAATCGTACAATAATAGTCCGATGCACCCCAATAAATAATGAATCGTCAGATGCCTTTATGTGACACTGTGCGACTAATTGTGAGTCCCAATGCGTTTTGTGTTCGAGGGTTTGGTACTTTACAGATGGTTGATGGTAAATTAATAGGGAATACGTGATAAGAATTACGGATGACCCTGTAATAGAAGGGGAAACTTGTGTAAAAATTACGTGAGGTTCATGTCGATGAAGGAGTGTAGAGCTTTTACAAAAACAAATCGATTATTTTTCGAATTTAATTGGAATATTATCAGAGGCATCCAGGTGGGCGAACCGACGCACTTTTATTTATTATTTTTTTTTAAAAGTGAAATCAGTTTAAAAACAACTTCTGGTGCTAAAAACACTGCAAAGCGTAAACTAATTTGATAATGATTAATGATGTATAGTGATGCGAAATGCTGTAATCTCTATCTTTTATTTGGGGAGAGAGACAAATTAATGAACGACTGATAAATGAGAGAGACGTTCGACTCGTGATTCGTTAGCAAGATTGGTTCGGTTTGTCGCTCCACGGTCATTTTTGTGCACACGGGGTTTGGTTTGGCTTGTCGCTCTATGATCATTTTTTGCCCACTTTGGGATAATTAGACCGGGACTCCACAGTTTAACGTGGATTCCAAATGACTAACAAACATCCATGCCTATGGTACCAAACGGCCAGAGCTCTAGCCAATAAGCCGTCAGACCATGATTCGTTAGCATGTACAATTCGAATTCCTAATAGCGTGCGTTGCAGTTACAGTCTTCAAAAATGAGAAGATTCAGTGGATGATGGGAGAGAGTATCAATATCACGCATAGACACTCAAATTGTCTAGTGAAATGTTTCCGTTTTTATTCCTACGACAAGCAAATGCCGGGAAGTTTTCTACAAGAACCATGGCCTGATCCGCATGGCCTGATGTCCAATTGGCTAGCGCTAGCCTTTGGTACCATCGGCTTCAAGTTCGAATCCTGCCATGCATGGATATTTGTTAGGAGTTCAGTATTAACCCAGTGTGCGTTCGACAAATGAAATATGTCACCCGGTATGATTTAATACATAGAAGTGATATGCAAAAAAATGGCTGTAAAACGACAAAAAGTATAACAAATTACCTAATCAGACTGTTATGATTTAATACATATGGACAAAAGACAATGGATAGGATAAGGAAAAAAATACAGATTACCTATCAGCTTTAAAATCAACCTCCTCCTAAAAATTTAAATTACATTTACATTTCATTGTGCTTATTTAAGTGTTAATAGATCATAATAAAATAAGTTAATCATAATAAAATAATCAAAATAAAATAATCAAAAAATAAAATAAGTTTAAAAATTGTGAAAATTTTTAACTCGTAAATTAAATAAAAAAGAAAGAAACATTAATAATACCTTAGTATACGTCCTTAATCCATTCCAAATCGTTAGACTTTGTACCAAAAAGCGAATTTTTCCCTTAAGGGAAGAAATTTTGTATTTATAAAAAAGAAAATAATTTGAATATTCTCAAAAAATCCGATTGTTATTGACAATATAGACTGATGTGAGTTTGTATGAAATTGATTGATCGATTCGTTGATTTTTAATAAAAAAAGATATACAATAGTTCCTTATTATACCTCCTTAACCTATTCCAAACACTTGGACTTATATCAAACAGGACGTATACAAAGCGAATTTTCCCTTAAGGGAATAATTCGTTTTCGATAAAAGGGAAAATGATTTATATGTTCCCAAGATCAAATGTGGCATATGGCATATTATACATTGATGGTTTGTATAAAAATCATTTAAACACTGCTTTGTACTAAAATGTATGAATGATAAAAGCATTAAAACATCAAATACATACATAAAATATGTAATAACATGAAATGTTGTTTGTTATTGTTGTTTCTTATCACTTAAATTTCCAAGCCATCATCAAATGCCCATATATACTCATGAATTGAAGTCTATTGGAAAAAGCAGCTGCACATGTAACTACTGGAGTCACGAATAGGGTAGAGTCTGACTTTTTCCGTGACGCTCTTACAGTCATAGGGAACCGGGAACTACGGCTTAAAAAGAGTGGATTCGAACCACTACAAACATCCATGGCATTGCCGAGAAATTATCGAACCCGAAACCTGTGGCACCGAGCGCCAGAGCGCTAAACATTTTTTACGGTCATTCAGGTCCCAAATTTGTGAATGCCAACGGCACGCCGTTATTAGGTGGTCACCCATCCTACAAGTATTTTTTTGACCGCGCCCAATGATGCTTGACTTCGGTGATATGCAATAACATGTAATACATACATAAAATATGTAAAAACATGTAATACATACATACAGAAATAAAATACGTGCATGAAAATTTATAAAATTTAATTTTTCTCTTTTTTTGTCTCTTTTTCTTACTTGGACCAGGTTGATCAGGATCACTGGAATTGACTTTTACTAAAAATTGTCCAACGAACTTTGCCTCTGCCTTCTCCTCTGGAAGTTTCGTGTAGGTCTGTTTAGCCTAAAGTGTGCACAAAGATGACCGTAGAGCGACAAACCAAACCAAACCAAACAAACAATCTGGAAGTTTAGGTAATAGTGACGTTGGTTATTCAGACGATGCTATTACAGCTTGTTAGAAATTTTTTGGGCTGTATTTCTTAGTAAACGTTTTGACGTCATTCCAGTTTTCACGTATAACTTCAGCCCATGTCGCATTCTAAACAAAATTCGTATACTTTAACAAAGGTCGTATTCAAAACAAGAGTCGGATTCAAAAAACGTATAAAAGGTCGTATTCCAAACAAAAATCATATCAATATCAAAGTTCATATAGAAGGAAAATTTTTATACATTCTTGCGTTTTTTATATTCACAAAATAATGTTATTTTGATTAGCAATACGAATCAAACAATTATATCATAATAAAGTCGTATATCAAAAAAATTTTTTTTTTTTTCAGTTACTACGTGCCCCAATAGTAAGACCAATTTTTTTTTTTTTTCAAAAACTATTTTTTTTATACGTCCAAATTTATTTCATCACCATCAAAGTAATCCCCGTCGGATACAATGCACTCATGCCAACTTTTTCCGATCCTCAATGCATGCTAAAAAGTCATCGGTAAAGGGACGGCCTTTACAGAGTGCGGCGATTCACGTTTAATCTCTTCAATCGACTCAAAACGGTGTCCCCGGAGTGGTCTTTTGAGTTTAGGAATAGCAGATGTCTCAAGGTGTGAATACGTTGGTTGTGGAACGATATGGGTTTCATTTTTGGCCAGAGGGCTACTCGCCTTTAATGCCATCTCTGCCTTCTTGAACTGTTTATAACACTGCTAAACATTTCTTTTCCGATATAGGAATGCTCACCGAATGCCTTCTGCGTCATTCTATGCGTTTCCGTAAACAAAATTTACTGCAAAGTTCTTTGCTCAATTCATTCAGATGTGATTTCAAAAATCACACAAATCAGTTTTTAACGTCTCACAAAGCCAAGCGTAACTCAAACACTAATAAATATTTTGACGTCAAATTTCGGTTTCATACAGATGTCAAGGACACTGCCAGAAACCTAAAAAAGAAAAAAAAAATTGAAATTCCATAAGCCACGGGAATTTTAAATTGAAATTGGTCTTACTTTTTTCACAATAGTATATCCAAGTTGGACTTTTGTTAATACTGCCGTATACTGGATATAGCACTGTATTTAAAACAACTAAGCACAATTAGGATTCTTTTACATAATGTAACAATTAAAAGAAAAATGGGAGGATAAAAAATACTGTATAGAACACGTTAAAAAAAAAAAGAAACGCATAAATGTTGGCTGGTGTTAAATAAGCGATAGTTGTGTTTCTGAAATCCCAAACCAATTTTTTAAGTACCTTTTTAGCCAACTTTTCTATTGTAATTGCGTAATGCATTTGTGATGTATGAGAAATATACAGTTACCAAATTAAAACAATCGAGTTTAACAGGTACTAAAATTTATAAAATAAATTTATATGAATGATTAGATTTACCGATTTAGTGTTGGAATTAAAGGTTTAAATAATTTCCAAAATGAAAATAGTGCTTCAATATTTTCTTTTCATTTAATTATTGAGTACAGTTATTGTTTTTTCCTAATCATTCTAGTTTATTCGAATTAAAATTAGATGTTTCATACTGCATTTTATATAAAGGTGGAAAGTTTATAAGGTTTTATTGCACTCGCAAAAGTCAGAAGATCTTAAAGAATGGTATTTGAAACGAATTCGTTTGCATGTTTTTTTTCGTTAAAATATACTTGATTGAAAATTTCAAAAATCATGTATTTGACAACTAAACATCTTCGAAAGCACAGACTTATAAATAAAAATTCAATAACGTCTGTCAATACCTTTGGAAATCGATGCATAATAAAGAAAAAATGCAAGACCACAGGAAAAAAAAAAAAAAAAAAAAAGGAAACGTATGTAAGGTTTACAGAGATTTAAGATTAATAAATATGGTAATGAAAATTTTATATATATATATATGTATGCATATGTATATATGCATGAATGTATGTGTAATAACACTTAGAAATTTCATTTTTCCCCTGTGAAAATTATTAATTCGTTCAAAAAAGTTTGCAAAAAATATATTTATTTATTATTTTTAATTAAATAAAATATTACTATTGTATAATATGTGCTACCATATTAAAGGTGAAAAAAAAAAATATTATTCCGATTTTTAGCTAATTTAGCGATTTTTAGTTTATTTAGCTAATTTAGGAACTTTTTAAAATCTCAAAACTTTTAATTCTACACAGACATTTTTAATA
Source organism: Caerostris extrusa (assembly GCA_021605095.1). Classification (NCBI taxonomy): domain Eukaryota; kingdom Metazoa; phylum Arthropoda; class Arachnida; order Araneae; family Araneidae; genus Caerostris; species Caerostris extrusa. The sequence continues at coordinate 21,783 of BPLR01015160.1, forward strand.
TTTACCAATATATATATATATAAATTAATTTCTGTTACTGATTAATAAATTAATTAATAAATGCCCAAAAAGGCAATCATGCCCAATCTCGAACCGAAAACCTGCAACTGTATCGTCTAGGGGCAGCTGGAATCTGTAAAAGAGATTCCTCCAACACATTCCATATCTGTTTGTTTTATTCTGATTTCACATGCTGTGTTTGCTTATCTTCATACGTTCCGTTGTATATATATGTATATATAGAAAACAGTACAAAAAAATGTCGCTATATATATATATATATATATATATATATATATATATATACACACAGTAGAACCCCTCTTTAAGTCGAACCTCGATAAGTCGAAAACGTCCAAAACTCGAAAAAAATTTTGTTCCCTTCCTTCAAGCCCCAAAACCTCCATTACTCGAAATTTCAACCCTAAATACGTCGAAATAATTAGCTAGTCCCCACAAGCTATTTTTGGTATATATTTTCCATCCTAACTCGAAAAAAAAAGAAATCGGACCTCTGTATCTCGAACATTAGCAATGTTTGATTTTACAAAGGTTACAACTCGATCATTTGAAATTATTTCAGAATTATTTTGATTTTTTATTGTAGTACATAATATAACTTTTAAGTTGCAAATAAATATGTTTATTACCCCTAACTTAAATTTCTATTTCTTTTACCTCTCTAACTCAAAATAAGCCAGGAAGAATGTAAACCTCTACAAGTCAAATATTTCCTTGCAAAATCCGCATATGTCGAAGTACTACATAAGTTGAAAATTCTATAACTCAATTATTTGGCGTTTTTCTCTCTCTCTATATATATATACACTCATGTCCATAAATTAAGGATAATGAAGTTCAGGCAAAGAAAGAGACAGAAACAAAAAAACAAATTTGTAAAGTCTATTTATTAAACAAAAGGTAAAGAGCAGCAAAAAAGATGCTATATGTTTGACATAATTAATAAAAATTGCGATTTTTACTCCTGAGCAAATTTAAAGAACCTATTTACAAAAAACAGTATAACATGGTTAGTATGATGGTTAATATGAAGTATGTCTCCCGGACGATGCAATACAGGCCTTACAACGCCTAGGCATGCTGAGTATCAAATTATCAATCTGATCTTGGGGAATATTACACCTACTCATCAAGCAATGCCCTCGAAGTTCCGGTTGACAGGTGGGAGGGGATTGACGGACTGCAATTCGTCGGCCAAGCATATCCACACATGCTCTATTGGATTCAAGTCCGGTGAGTATGCTGGCCAATCCATTTGGGTGATATCCTCTAATTGAAGGCATTCGTCTACAATGTTTGCACGGTGAGGACGGGCGTTGTCATCCATAAACAGAAATTCAGCACCCATGGCGCCCCGAAACAAACGTACATGTTGTTCCAGAATGACATCCCGATAGATGTGGCCTGTCATCGTTACACTCTGAATATGCAGGTCAGTTCTGGAACTAAGAATAATTCCTCCCCCAAACGAGCCATCCTGCATCACCGTAACGATGTCGTTCAATGGTGTTCTCTTGGTGGTAACGGGTACATGGCGTTCTCCATATGAAAGTCCGGCGAGAATCAGACTGCAAACTAAACTTGAACTCGTCGGAAAACATCACACCAGACCGCTGTTGCGGTGTCCACATTGCATGCTCTCTACTCCAGGTTAATCGCAGGCGACAGTGAGTTGCGGTAAGTGGAACACATCTGACAGGCCTACGAGCATATAGACCAATGTGCCCTAAACGTCTGTATACGGTCTGCCTTGAAACTGTCGTACCGGTAGCTGAAGAGAGCTGACGAGACAGGTCTGATGCTGTGCTCCGTCTGTTTCTTTTGGCAGTAACTGCTAAATACCGGTCCTCATTCGGCGTTGTAACTCGGTGGGCGACCTGTGCTGTAACATCTACTCACATTACCATCATCTTGGAATCGTTGCCAAATCCTGGAGATGACACTCTGGGAGATTCAAGTTCCTCGGATACTTCCAGCTGGGTACGTCCAAATTCCAGATGTCCGATAATTCTACCACGTAAAAATCATCCAAATGCTTCCTTTGTGCCATAACTATGCGGTTATTGCACTGAAAGGCTTTTTAAAGCGCTTGTGAACAATTTTACTTCTTTGTCACCATTCCTCATATACCCCTCTCTTACACTCTCGCCATTGTGACGTACTATCCGCGCCATCTGGTGGTTTCCTGTAATTTGCATATTCTTCTTCAAGATGTGTGTGATAATTCTATAGGAGAAATTTTTATTTTAGAGTTCAATTTCTGTGTGATTCAGAATTTTCCTTAATTTATGGATATGAGTGTGTATATATATATATATATATACTCTCTATATATATATACTCTATATATAGAGAGAGAGAGATGGTGTATTTATAAAGATAGATGAATGAATGAATTAACATTCCGTTACTTGTATCTGTTCATTCTCCACCCTTCCCTCCCCCTGCGCATTGGGAAACATCAAAACCGGATCAATTCCGATACCAGCTAATTTCAAAAAAGAAAAGAAAAGAGCCATTATGAAAGGCAGAAGAAAGTCACTGCATGGGCGAACAACGAATGATTCTTTTAAATACACCATCCCACCTAAATTCACCATGAAGGTGCCGCTGTGCTCATTTGGCTCTGAAGAGCAGCATTTCTTCCGCCCCCTACGGCTCGGGGTACCTGCGGATGCACCTTTGGGACCCTCAGCGCGCCTGTAGCGTGGGCGCATCTCATAATGCCCCGGCCCTGCGGGGGCGCCGTCCAGGGGGCTGAGAAAGTTACATCACGGAGACAACGATTCGCGTTTTTTTTTTTCTGTATTCCCGTTCTTCACGCTGACTGCGCTGATTGATCACTCTGGAACGGCAAGTGCATAGTGACTCATGGCGTATCACAATGTAGCCATGAAAAAGAAGAAATGGAATCTAAGTAAAAGATTCTTTTTTTTCCTTCCGTTGTTTGGTGTCGTATGCAGATTGTTCGGACAGAAAAGTTGTGGGATTTTCAATGTTTTGGAGTTTAGGGAAGCAAAGTTTCTGGGTTTTTTTTTTTTTTTTTTTTAATTAAAAACATGATTTGCCAGAGCTATTTTTAAATTTTTATTTTCCTTTCCTCAGTACTGTGGTTCTTCCTGTTTATAACTGATAGCATGAAATTGTTTATTTATTCATTTTTTTATTTTTAGCAGTAGCTGCGAACATATAAGTTCATTGATTAGTGTGTGTAACAAGCCCATACAATACATACACATGCAGTTAGAAGTTAGGCAAAACAACATGTAATAATGCAAAAAACTTAAAAGAAAAAAAAAAATATCAAATGCAAACATAAGTCAACCAGTCCGAAGATTTTAAAATTTCTTTCTCTTGCCTACCAGTATCTATATCATATAAATGTCCAGAAAACTCAGGACATTCTTTAAGATACAAATGCATCCACAACAGTGATTCTCCCCTCATAATACACGATTAGGGGGACGGAAGAAAAGATGTTAAATCTAAATACATTTCTGCAAGGTAATCATGCCCAAAGCTCGAATAAAAAAGCTGCAACAGCAAATCAGTCCAGTGGATAGCTGGAATGTTTAAAAGAAATTCCATCCAACACATTCCATCCCGATTTGTTTTAGTTTGGGTGGAAAACATTTATTTGTTTTCGAGAAAAACAAAATTTCTACTCCAGCAATTCTCGATTTTTTGTTCCGCATCAAAGTATTATGATTTTGTATTATAAAAGATATAAACTACCGATCCAACTGAGGGAAGGTAATTTATATTTAAGAAGACAATTTTGCATCTAGCAATTTTTGTAGACCAAAACCAGAAGTCCATACAAACTTTAAAAGTCCAAGAATAGAAGAGGTTCAGAAAAAAACCTCGGCCAATGTAAAAACCAAGACAGTTTAAAATATGAACAGGCTATGCTTGAGCAGTCTTACAATTGGTGCTGGTCCCAAAAAATCTTCTGCTCTTGTTCCTAGGTGAGACTCCCAAGTTTCCTCTGTCAAAAACGGGATAAGAAAGTTTATTGGCTTCTATGCCCCCCTCCCCTTCCAAAAGGGCACCACCAGAGTGATCTCTCGAGTTTCAATCATGGGTTGTAGGGACATTCCAGAAATCCTTTAAATGTCTTCTCAAACTCAGAGAACACCTTAGTGTCAGTGCGAAGCATATCGGACTGGAAAGTCTCTGAAGAAGCAAACTTTTCTAGAGAATCCGCAATCTCGTTGCCACTAACACTGACATGTGAAGGAATCTATTGATGTGCACCTCGGAATTAACTGAAAGACTAGAAAGCAATTTCAGGAGGTAAATGTCTAGCCCTGTCCTAATCCTTAATCCTAGTCTCATCCTAATTTTACATACTTTTACACATCATTTTTGCACATTAAAATTTTTATTATGTTTTTCGTCTTAAAGTTAATTATTTTTGTTTACTAATTCTGCAAAAGGAGATAGGGGGATCCTGTCCCCAGGCACTTCAAAATACACAAACCTTTGCCTTGTCTAGCCCCTGTCACCAAATTTGTCCAGTTACTTAGATGTCGGCTGTCAGTAAGCATCCATATATCCACAAAACCAGGCTCAACAATATTCTCAACTTAGTTCCGGTCTCTCGCGATATCGATCAAACGATGCTCACTATTATTGCCTCAACAAACTATACTTGTTTATACAGTGAGCTTTATGATTTATAAATTGTGAATACTTTTAATCATAATTCCTACTAAAAATTAGAATTCGTTTTTGCAATATGAAAATTGTAATATAAAACATTTAGTACCATTTTCACATTTTATTCTATTTAATTCGGCTGAAACCAGCACATCTAGCCTTACCAAAGACTGATGGGGCTAGCTTAATTATATCAACTGCAGAGGAAGATTTTCAGGAGTAATTGCCCCACATACGCATAAACATTGGAGAAAATCCGGAAATATTTCAAACATGCTGTCTTAATTGTCGATAAGAGACACTTTGTCACATTCTCCATTTTCGCGTTTCAAAAGCAATCACTATTGCGTGAGTCCTTGTCTTACATGCTAGAGACTATATGATGAGTATAAATATAAACTATACAGTGGGTTTTTGTGTACCATCACTATATAAGAGGAAGCATATAGAGCAGTGATATATAAATATTATGTACTATTGTGCCCAAAAAGTAAAACCAATTTTCAATTTAAAATTCCTGGGGCTTATGGAATTTCATTTTTTTTTTTTTTTTTTTTTTTTTAGGTTGTTGGCACTGTCCTTGACATCTGTGTGAAATTTCACGTCAAAATATTCATTAGCGTTTGAATTGCTATATAAACTATACAGTGAGTTTTATGATGAATAAATTGTAAAAAAACTTTTCAATCATAAATTCCTACTAAAATTAAAATTTTGTAATATCGAAAGGGTAATATAAAAAATTTCGTTCCATTTTCGTATTTTATTCTATTTAATAGAGATCCTCTTCTCCTGCATAATCCATCTATTTTTTTTTTTTTTACTTTAATCTAAATAGTCAATTATTCAACTTATTCAATAATTTAACCTGGAGATGTCAGGTCAGAAGAAAAAAAAAAAAAATTCAACATGTGGAAATTTAATTTTCCTAATGCACCAACATTACATATAAATATGCATATTTTAGCTCCCAGGGAAAAAAAATTTGCAAGGGAAAACATTAAAAGCGTAATGGTTTTTGAATGCGGTAAACACAATTAATTATGTCCTAATTAGAAACTTGTGGGAAAAATGAATACTTAAAACAATAATTATGTATTCTTATATCTGGTGGTTAATATTCAAAATTAAATTAAAAGTGAAATGAAAGCATCATTAAATCTACATTGTTCCCGCATCTAAATGAATCTAATTTCTTTAATGTAAATTCGAACAAAACTTAATTATAACCATCTTTATAATTACAGAATTCTAAAATAATGTTCGCTTTTGTTAACAAAAGATAATTTTTTTGTATCATCTAAAGGCATTTCATAAAATTTGAAAAATCCCTACCTGAATACAAAAAAGGATTTAAAAAAAAAAAACGAAGTCAAATAAGGGAATATTTTCATCATAAATCAATTCTTTTAATTTAATTATTTATTTTTATAGCTTTTTTAATAAAAAACTGATTAATTTTTATCATAAAGTTAGTTTAAGAAATCTAATAAACTTTATTTCTTATCGAATTTAATCCATGTTATTTTTTGCAATAAAATTTGTTATTTTAAGATAAATAGGGAAGAAAGGTAGGGAAAATCAATAACATTTCTTTTATTTATTTATTGTCTCTTATTATATTAGTCTGATTGAACATTATTTGCTAAACAGAAAAAATAATAAATTATAATCAAATAAACTTCTTTAAAATTGCAATGTTTATTCAAGGTGTATGTAGTATTTAACGGAAAAACTTAAAAAAAGGCATTAGAAAAAAAAAAAAATTTTTATTGAAAAAAAAAAAAAATTTTGTGAAGAATTTTATTTTATACTGATTACAATTTGTAACTGTTGTAAAAAAAGGATTCATTTTTATCAGAAAGTATTTTAAGAAATTTAATATCAAATCTAATAATTTTAATTTATTATCGAATTTGTAAAATATTAATTTTTGCAATAAAATTTGTTATTTTAAGATAAATAGGGTAAAATCATTAATATCTCTTTTATTTATTTACTTATTGTATCTAATTATGTTACCGAGACATATTGGTATAAATAAATTAATAAATAAACTTTTAAAATTGCAATGTTTATTTAAAGTGTACGTAATATTTAAGGGAAAAACTTAAAAATGCATTAGAAAAATATATATTGATTCTTTCACTGAAAAAAAAAATTTTTTTTTTTATAAATTTTATTTTATACTGTTTACAATTTGCAACTTTTGTAGCAAATTTAAAAAAATAAAAAATAAAAATAAATAAAAGTTGATAAGAAAACATTTTAGGGAGGGAAAAAAAAAAAGTATATTTTTAGAATGTATTGCTGTAATTTGAAACATTGACTCTTCTTCTATTGTTCTTTTTTTTTTAACTACCAAAACCTCCTACAATTCAAACACTCTGCAGAAAAATAAAAAAAGACCTAGTTTCAATAGAAAAAGAAGCATAAAAATATATTACGAAATATTTCCTTTCATTATTTTTTTTTCCCTATCAATTCTAAACTAAATTCGCTCCACAAAAATAAAAGTATTGTAATAAAGGAAAAATGAAAAAAAAAAAGGGAACTTTTCCCCTTTTGCCACATGAAACGCGCACAAGTTTTTTTATTTATTTAATTATCTTTAGAACGTTTTTCCTCGTTTTGCAGACGATTCTGCAGACACCTTTTCAGCCATTATTATTATTTTTTTTTTTTTTTTTTTTCGTTTTAGAATCGTTGTAATGTAACCCAAGCTTATCTAAAACTAGAATGCAAAAAGGAAGAATACACATACAGAATATGCACAATACCCAGTGTTAAAAGGGTTGTGTTTTATTTTTGCAGCTGAATTGTATGCTTTCACATGTCTTGTTATCCTTTACTATATTGTTGCTATCCTATACAATGCTATTACAACAAACAGAGAGGGAAATCAGATGTAATGATTGTTTATGCAAGTGTAGATAGATATTTAAGTTCGTTTATACAGATGTTTACATTATTTAAAAAAAAAAATCATTACAAAACAAACATTTTCTTTTGTAGTATTTCTCATTCAGTTTCGCCATTACGTTTTAAGTGAACAAACATTTTAAAAGATAAATTGTTATGAATTATTATTTAAAATAAAAAATAATTTGTTTGAGGTTTTTTTTTTTTTTTTATAGAAATGGAATAGTTTTTAGTTTCAGTAGTTTAAAACAGAACTGTAAAAAGTTTAAAACAGTTTATTTAAAATCTACCCACGCTTTACAATTGACCAATACCTGTATACAATTGTTTGCCCGTTTTGTTATTGTTTTTCTTTTACCATAATAAATACTTTTATTTATTACAAGTCGTTTTGACTTTGAAAATTGTTGACCTCGGATATAGAATGTGTATTTATTTTCTCCTTATCAATACTTTTTCATGCTTCAAGGTCTAGAAAATGAAAAATTTTAAGACCATAATCTGTTGAACCCAGAATCATTTTTAAGATAAAGTAAACTGGATTTTCTTTGGTTGTTCAGTTTTTTATCAAATATTTTTTATCATTTTTTATGATTTCATAAATATATGGTTAAAATATTTTCATTTCAATTTAATGACTAGGACATCAGAAATCAAATATTTTACTTACATACTTTTTAAATACATTTTTATAAATGTAACAATTTTGAATAACAAAAATAATAATTAAAATTTATATTATTTTCTGCTTTTAAATTAGATAGCATAAAAATCAAAATAGTTAGTTTTATTTTGAAGTCAATAATTGTTAAAGCGCATCTTATATAATTGAAATGTATAATCTGAGAATTCTATCAGTAGAACTTTTTTGTTTGATAACCAAATCAATACTTTGCCAATCACATTTAATTTTCGAAGTTTATTATAATAATCCACAATTTAACTTTTGCCCCCACAAATATATATTTGCGTAAGAAATTCGTTTGTTTAAATTGAATTTTTCTATCTTCGAAAAATTATTATATATATATCTAAAATATCCAACCAATATACATATTTTGTACAGTCAGAAAATTAATACTTTTTAATTCCCAAGCTTTAGCATATAACAATATGGCGGCCTGATGGCCAATTGGCTAGCATTCTGGTCTTTGGTACCACAGACTTCAGATTCTAATTCTTGATGGTGCCATGGATGTTTGTTTGTCGGAATCCACGTTAAGCTGTAGGTACCGGTCTAATTAGCCTAAAGTGTGCACAAAATAACCGTAGAGCGACAAACCAAAACCCATATAATAATATGCGTTAACTATGCGTGGCCTGATGGCTGAGTAATTAGCGCTCCGTACCAAAAGTTTCAGATTCTAGTCACGGTGGAGCCATGGATGTTTGTAGTGGTTCGAAATCCGCTTTATACCGTAAGTCCGGTCTAATATGACTGTTGGCCGTAGGGCTGACAACCCTACCCAGTAAAAAGAAAAACATCTCATATTTCGGAATCCATTAATAGGCAAATGACCTTGGCCCACCGTGGGGCTTTCTCTTTGATACCACAGGCTTCGGATTCGAACCTGGCGGTGGCATGGATGTTTATTAGTGGTTCGGAATCCACATTAAACTGTAGATCCCGGTCTAATTAGCCTAAAGTGTACAAAAAATAGCCGTAGAGCGACAAATCAAATCACCGCGGGGTTTTTGCACTATTGAAGAAGATGTGTTATTAATAGGCGGTTTTTCTGTATTAAACCAATTTTTAATTCTTAAATTCGATTTAGTTGTTATGCATTACCATCATCTTAATTTTTCGACGATTTTTGAAATGATAAAAGTTTTGAAATTTGTGTATACTGTAAAACTACACTTAGACGCCATTTGTTGTATGTGTGCCTATGATTGATTTTCGAAGATCTTGATGTACGTTTTAGGCTTCCGTTTGAACATCAATAAGATATTGTCAGCTGTACGACACTGAAACTTTTAATCAAAGTACTTTTAGGCATGTGTCAACGGCCATACCATGCTGAATATACCGGTTCTCATTAGATCACCGAAGCCAAGCATCATTGGGCGCGGTCAGTACTTGGGTGGGCGACCACCTGGGAACACCGCGTGCCGTTGGCATTCACAAATTTGGGACCTGAATGGCCGAGTGTCTAGCGCTCGGGGCCACCAGGTTTCAGGTTCGAATCCCGGCGGTGCTATGGATGTTTGTAGTGGTTCGAATCCACTTTAAGCTGTAGGTCCCGGTCTCCTATGACTGTAAGAGCGTCACGGAGCCAAAGTCAGACTTCTACCTACGGGGTGCTCCATCACCAACAGAAGCTGCTTCATTCCCCTTCAATCATGAGTACGTATGGGCTCGTGGGCTTGGTCACCCAAGTGGGATAAGAAACAACAACAACTTTTAGGCATGTACTTTTACTGTAACTTCGACTTAATAAATTTATTTATCAGTGGAATTACCAGACTCTTTTTGAAATTATGAATTTTTCTGAATAATAACAGTTTAATTGATAACATATTGATTTATATGAATCGACGTGCTATTAGCTTTATGAATATGAAAACATCATATCTTATATGATAGGAAAATACAAGAACAATTTAAAATGTTATTTTTAAAAATATTAATAAGGTATGTAACGTTTTCCTTTTTTAATTTTATATCTTTTTATGTATTTTATGTTACTTGAGTTTTTAACTGATAAAATTAATTTCTTAAAATTTTATTCTTTTCATGTGTTTTTATGTATTTTTATGTTACCTTGAGTTTTTAACTGATAAAATTAATTTCTTAAAATTTTATTCTTGATGTGTTTTTTTATGTATTTTTATATTACCTTGAATTTTTAACTGATAAAAAATTAAAATTTTATTCTTCATGTGTTTTTATGTATTTTTATGTTTGAGTTTTTTAACTGATAAAATTAATTTCTTAAAATTTTATTCTTCATGTGTTTTTATTAGATATTTTTTTTGGTTAATTTTATATTGGATTCAATGGTGTTGGTTTTAGTTTTGTATTTCTATCTTAAGCTCATTTGAGGTCAGTCTCTTAGAATATTATTGAACAAACATATCACCAATAAAGAAATTTTAGAATTTAGATTTTTTTGTGTGTGGGAAAACTTGTAATGCTAATAATTTATTGATAGTATAATTACTTTAAGGATCTGTATGAATTTTAAACACTGGAAGCATATTATAAATAGATAAAACTTATCCTCGAAATAATGAGAATAAAAACCGAGATAAATTTGCATATTGAATCTTTTTTAATGCCACATACTTGATGGATCTAAAAGATTTTCTTTTTAAGAATATCTTTCAGGTCAGGAAAAAAGCGAAGAACCCCCCCCTACCTCTCTTCCCCGTAGCTTGCCAGACAATAACGAGCTCATTGGCTAAGTCCCTATCCATCAGCCATTTTTAAACTAACCTGACATCTATAGAGTATGGAGTATTACAAACCAAACCAATCCTAATCAACGTCTAATGTATTGACAGTGGTAAAATGGATGGCTGTGAAGTACACAAACTAGCGGACAAGAAAACTAGGTCAGAATCCTCTGGTGAGGTGCAATGTAATCTTTTCTCTCAGAAACGAGGTAATTGTGTTAGTATGTAGCATGATTCGGTAATTCATCAGTTTTTGAGGTTATAAGAGTATAAGCGGAAGAAGTAAAATTTACACTCGTAAACCAATATATTCCATCTTTATTCCTTAAAGACCTTTAGAGTAACATGGAGGCTATGTGGAATATTAGATCCAAATGTGATTATGGGTGCCATTGAAATATTCTTAATTATATATCAAATTTTCGGCAATTGGACAATGGCGAATTGATGGCAGTGAAGTACACAAACTAGCGGGCAAGAAGAAAACTAAGGCTCGAATCCTCTGGTGACAATCAATGTAATCGTTTCTCTCAGAAACGAGGTAATTGTGGTAGTATGTAGCATGAGTCGGTTTTTGAGGTAATAAGAGTATATGGAAGAAGTAAAAATTACACTCGTAAACCAATATATTCCATCTTCCTTAAAGACTTTTAGAGTAACATGGAGGCTATGTGGAATATTAGATCCAAATGTGATTATGGGTGGCATTGAAATTTTCTTAATTATATATCAAATTTTCGGCAATTGACAGTGGCGAATTGATGGCAGTGAAGTACACAAACCAGCGGACAAAGAAAACCAAGGTTCGAATCCTCTGGTGACAAGCAATGTAATCGTTTCTCTCAGAAACGAGGTAATTGTGGTGTAGCATGTAGCATGAGTCGGTAATTCATCAGTTTTGAGGTTATAAGAGTATAAGCGGAAAAAGTAAAAATTACACTCGTAAAACCAATATATTCCATCTTTATTCCTTAAAGACTTTTAGAGTAACATGGAAGCTATGTGGAATACTAGATCCAAAGGTGATTGAGGACGAAGGTGGTGATTTTCAAAGGTGATTGAGTGTCACAGAAATTTTCTTTTTATTTACCAAAGGTTCGTCAAGTGACAGTGAAATAGATGGTGATGAAGTACACAAACTAGCGGGCAGGATAATTGGAGTTCGAATCCCTCTCGTCTTATGCAATGTAAACATTTCTTTCAGAAACGAGGTGCGAAGCAATTGCGGTAGCGTGTATAAATCGGTAGTTCATCAGTTCCTAAAGTTTCTCTTATACGAGAAAGAAGTATTATTACTCTCGCAAACCAATATATTCCATCTTTATTCCTTAAATTCTTTTAGAGTAACATGGAGCCTATGTGGAATATTAGATAGTTGTCGTAAGTAGGTTGTGGGTGTGGTAGGTAGTTGTGGGTGCCACTGAAATTTTCTTAATTTCTTAATAGTTTCTTTAATATTCTAAATTATATTTTTGGCAAATAGACAACGGAATTGGATGGCAGTGAAGTACACAAACTAGCGGGCAAGAAAATTAAGGTTTGAATCCCTCGTGTTATGCAATTCAAACATTTCTTTCAGAAACGAGGTGCGAGCTTGATGTGTGGTTTTCCTTATAAGCGAAAAAGAAGTACAATTACTTTTAGAGTAACATGGAGGCTACGTGGAATACTAAATCTAAAGGTGATTCTAGGTGCCACTGAAATTTTTTTTTAATTATGTATGAAATTTTTGGCAATTGGACAATGGCGAATTGATGGCACTGAAGTACACAAACTAGCGGGCAAGAAAACTAAGGCTCGAATCCTCTGATGAGGTGCAATGTAATCATTTCTTTTGAAAACGAGGAGCGAGCTTGATGTGGTAGAGCGCATGAATCGGTAGTTCATCAGTTTCTGAGGTTTTCCTTATAAGAGAAAGAAGTATAATTACTTTTAGAATAACATGGAGGCTATGTAGAATTCTAAATCTAAAGGTGATTGTAGGTTCACTGAAATTTTTTAATTATGTATGAAATTTTTGGCAAATGGACAGTGGTGAAATGCACAAACTAGAGGACAAGAAAACTAAGGTTCGAATCCTGTAGTGGCATCCAATGTAATAATTTCTTTCAGAAACGATGTGATTGTGGTAGCGTGCATGAATCGGCAGTTCATCAGTTTCTGAATTTTCTATTGTAAACGAAAGAAGTACAATTACTTTTAGAATAACATGGAGGTTTTGTGGAATACTAGATCTAAAGGTGATTATGTGTGTTACTGAAATTTTCTATTATGTATCACATTTTCGTCAAGTGTATGGAACAAATTGCTACTCTCAGTTTTCCAGCAAAAACTGCAACTTATTAAAATGAAGCACTGTATGCCTAATTACAATGAAGCACCGTAATTAGTCTGCTTAATATATCGAATTTTACCAATACCTGAAGATATCAAGCGAATTTTTTAAGAATAGTTACTTCGGAGGTAGACAAGTAATCTTTCGGGAAAAAATGTATGTATTTTCAGAAAGTGTATTATGACATTTTTGAATGGGTAGCATCAAATTTTCGGAATTTTTGGAACACAGTAGATAAATGATCATAATAAAAGAACTGTTGTAAAACGGGAATTTTTTTTTTCTTAAATTCTCTGAAGGAACAAGCCCTTCAAACTATGAATAAGCTTTTTTCCAATCTTGTTCGAACTACATTTTAATTAAAATTTGAAACCCAAATAACTAATTAATTAACAAGAACCGATTTTAATCCTTTAAATACATTTACAGCGAACTAATATTTGGGCTATTTGATATGAAATAAAAAATAAAACCAATATAATTTTTATAATCTTTTGACTGATAATTGCAACGAAAAACAAAACAACAAAAACATTCCTCTTAGAGTCCCATCTTCTACAGGCAAGAACAAACAACAAAGCGAGTTGGTTTTCTTCAAAATCCCGACAATCGCGAGCGACACATATTATCTGGATAGGAGAAGAAGTAGGGCTAAAAATTGTGGATTACTACAATGGAAGCTCATTCATTTTTCTTTCTTCAGTCTTTGCAAAAGATGTATTCGGTTACGCAGGAGCAGCGATCATATTTCATCGTAAACTCCATTGTAGTGTGGTGTAGTATTTGGAAACGATGGGAGGATTATTCCTCAGTTCCTTTCTTTTTAGCAAAAATGCCAGCTATTTGTCAGAGGAAGTGAAAACGGACCCCCTTGTTCTTTGTTGGAAAACACAAACCATTGTCAGCGCTAAAACCCTTCATCATTAAATTACACTGAGGAAGAAGAAAACTGTTTTTGTACTGGGATATTCGGATTACGCTTCTTTATTTATTTTTTTTTTTTTAATAGGCGATATCTCCGTGGTTTTCGATAAGCAGCTTTTCAGATAAACAATACAGTTTTACAACAACTTAAAAACAATACAGTTTTAATAAGATATATAATTTCAATTTACAGAAGACTATTTTTTTTTTTTTTTTAAATTTTAATGAAAAGGAGAGTAAGAATGTCTCCGTAGACCATGCAAAGTATTCATGCATTTATTTTTGAAAAACCTTATTTATGAAAAGCCTTGCATTGAATCATAAGTAGTATTAAATATAGATAAATATTTAAATATTCTCCCTCTTTAAATATATATTAAAATAAATAAATAATCTTTAAATATATAGATCATATTTAGGCAATAAATTACGTCCATTAAACGTTCCACATTGAGAAAAGAAAAACAGATTAAATAAAAATTTAAAAAAACTATAGAAGTACAAACGATTTTTAAAAAAAAAAGCACGTGAAATTTAAAAATACTATCAAAAATATATACACCTCAAGAGCCAAAAACATTATGAGCACCTGTCAATAACGAGTTGGCCCACTTTTTAGCGCGCAACACAGCTTCAACCCGCCTTTGCCATGGATTAATACCACCACTTAATACCAGTTAAATACCACTTCCACCTGATCACGTGTCTTCCACGTCATCCAGGCGAGTTCATTGCAAAATGTAGGGGTAGTCATAATGTTTTGGCTCTTGAGTGTATGTATAACTCAAACGATTTGAAAAAAGCGCGTGAAAGAAATTAAAATCTTTGAACGCTTTAGCAAAATGCCAGCTATTTGTCAGAGGACCTGAAAACGGACTCTTTGTTCATTGTTAGAAAACACAAACCATTGTCAGTAGCGCTAAAACCCTTCATCATTAATTATACTGATAAAGAAGAAAACTGTTTTTGTACTGGGATTTCGGATTGCTTCTTTTTTTTTTAATAGGCGATATCACCGTGGTTTTCAATAAGCAGCTTTTCAGATAAAAACAATGCAGTTTTAATAAGATATATAATTTCAATTTGCAGGCTATTTTTATGCATATAACTTAATATGAAAAGGGGAGTAAGAATTGTCTCCGTAGACCATACAGTATTTATGTATTTATTTTTAGTTTAATAAATTCTATGTTAATTAATATTTGTTCATCTAAATACAATATTAAAAGCAATTTATTAAAAAATATTTTATTCTCACCAAAATAAAATAATTATTAATGCATATTAAAGTATGCTATATTAAGGATAATTAAAACGTAAAAGAGGCAAAAAGATAATTGATTTTTATATTGATTTTGTTTCTAATAAATTTACTAGTTATTTTTTATTTTATTTTTATATTAAAATATGTTACTAATTGTATGCTATTTATAAAAAGTCTTGCATTGAATCCTTAGGAGCAATACGTAACT
>BPLR01015161.1:0-59133 GCA_021605095.1 Caerostris extrusa
ACAATAACACAATTTTCAGCTATGTTGCAAGACACAATCTCCAAAATCCATACTTCATCTTTCCGGGTCACCACAAACTTAATACTTTGTTCAAAGTCCTTAAAAAGATGCGAATTTTGCGTGGAACCCTAATAACCCCTCACCGCTATTCAGTGTCTGTTTACTTAATTAACACCTGATCCTTTTTGAAAGTAGTCACCAATAATGGGGGAAGTAAATAAGTTTGGCGAACTTTTTGTTCCCAACAAAATGCGGGAGACATTCATTAAGTGAAGAATGATAAACTTCACTTTAGCACTTGAGGCTTGATGTCACGCAGCTAGTGTAGTTTACAGTCAAGATTTATTCGCGGAAACTAGATTTGCAAATTAATTTCGTCTCAGTGATTAAGCTGCTGGCTCGTGATAGATATTATGAGAAAACATTGACCGAGCATTATTTGAGATTGTTTTCTTAATGAAATCTATTTTATGCTCTCAATTACGTTCGGAAAGATCGTGCAGTAGGTTGCATTTTCTGGAATATAATGAGTTTTAATTTAATTTCTGAACAAAATAATCCTTCGTAAGTATGTTATGCCCTCATTATTTAACGAAAATATTTTTTTCATTTTCAGCAAACACTATATCTAGCCTTTTTAACCTCATATGCAAACTAAATTTATACCAGAATTAGGAACTAAAACATATTTACTCAATATTTATTGTTTTCAAAATTAAATAACTATTGTGCACCGTATGCAGTCATTAAACGTTTATAGATTCGCTGATTTTAATTCTTAAAATAACCGTGACTAATTACCCTTGATAGATTTTGTTGAAATATTTATGATTACATCTGTACTTCAAGAAATGTGAGGTTTGTCTGGCTAGTACATCCCACATATTATGAATAAACAGAAACCTTTATGACATTTAAATCATTTTTAAAAAAATTGCATGATGAATTAACAAAATTATCATTTCAAGCACTTTGTAGGCCTTTCTAAGTACTTACTGTATCTCGAGACTGTTCTTCACCAAGCTTTAAAGCCATCTCAGCCAAGTCCAATTTAGCAGAGTGTTGCAAGACACACCCTAAAAATCCATACTTCATCTTTAAGGATAACTAAACTTAATACTTTGTACTCCTAAGTCAAAGATCAGCTGCTTGCTCGTGATAGACATTATGAAGTGAAAAATATTGATCTGCAATATTATTTCTGAGATTGGTTTTTACTAATGGAATCCTTTTAATGCGCTCTATCACAATGTTAGGAAAGATCATCTCAGTAGGGCTGAATTTTCTGGAATACAATGTGTTTAAACTTTAGTTGTTGCTGGAACAAAAAAGAAAGCATCCTGCCGTTAGCATTTTATGTCGCCACGTTTTTAACGAAAATATTCTTTTCTTGTAAGCAACACTACATTTAGCCATTTTACCACATATGCAAACTTACTTTATTCAAGAAATAGGAAATCCAAACATCCATTTAAGTATTACTGATTATTATTCCTCGACGGATCATGTATGCGTATGAGTTTTGATATTATATTCGGATATGCTCACCTCAAAATAAACAGAGGTACATTTGGCTACCTGAGAATTAATGATAGATCACCAAGTATCTATAAATATAGCAAGTGTTTTCTCTTCTTTAGATTATATTTTTTTCCCTTTTACCAAAAATTTAATTTAAACAACTTTTTAAAAATTAAATCGGTTCTTGACTGATTGTGGAACAACCTTTGCTTCACCAAGCTGTGTATACCAGCCAAATTAATTAAACTTTTCTGATAAGTATGGATATACTGATATTTATTGTTTTCAAAATTAAATAACTATTGTGAACCGTGTGCATTAAGTAAATATTTATAATTTCGCTGATTTTAATTTAAAAATAACAGTAACTAATTAAGCTTAATAGAATGCTGTGAAATATTTAAGGAATTATATCTCTACTTTAAGAAATATAAGGTTTGTTTGATACTATTATATCACACATATTTTGAATAAACGAAGATATTATTACTTTAAGCACTTTGTATTCTTTTTAATATAAAAATAAATCACTTATAAAATTCTCCTTTAATGACATACCATTCACGCTAAATTTAATCCACTCGGCAACAATAATGATCTCTTCAAACTGTTGGAAGACTGCATCTCGAGTTTTCTTTTCTATCTAAATTCACTTTGCCCAAAGTCCTTAAAAGATGGCATATTGCCTGGCATATCAGATACTTCCAGTATCTACTTACTTAATTAACTCCTGACAAACCATGGTAAAAGTAATCTCTCAGTTATGAAAGAGAAGCATTTGTTGGTGAGCGCAGGGAAAGAAGTCTCGGTGACTATTTGTTGCAAACAAAATTCAGGAGACACTCATTAAGTGGAGAATGATAAACTCAAGTTTTGCTCTTTGAGGTTTCGACATTATTGCTATAAGTGGGATTTATAACTCAAGATTTATTTCTAAAGATAATAAATAGATCCCGCTTATGCGATGGATTATATTGTTAACTTTAATATTTAAAAGATTGTTTGAATTGAGAAAATACATCGAAAGTTTGTTGAATACGAAATGATTAATTATATGAAACGCCTCTAAAAACATTTTACTCCATTTTTTTATTTCACAAACTCCCTGACAATTTAGTTTTAGTGAATCGATATACGAAATTGGGGCTTGTTCGTCGAGTGACTAGCGCTCTGACGCTCGATGACACAGGTTTTGGTTTCGAGTTTCGTCAATGACATGGATGTTTGTCATCCACTTTAAAACGATGACCATTGGGAGTAAGACTGACAACTCTATCCTAAAAATCATAGCATCTCTTGTCCAAAAATCTGCTAGTAGACAAATGGCTTTGGCCCACCATGGGGACTGTTGTACCATCGATGATGATGAATTTTTTAACAAAACTATTCTTTTTTGTCAGCAAACACTAGAGTTAGCCATATTGCCATATATGTAAACTTAATTTATTTCTAGATTAAATGATTATTGTGAACTGTATGCATTAAGTAAATGTTTATAGATAAGCTGATTTTAATTTAAAACAATAGTAGATAAATTCCGCTTGATAGATTTTTGAAATATTTGGGGGATTACATCTGTACTTTTTGAAGAAATATAAGATTTGCCTGATACCCATATCCATGTCTATCATAAATATTTTGAATAAACGAAGAAATTATTACTTTAAGCACTTTGTATTCAGTTAATACAAAAAAATAAATCACTTATACAATTTCCCTTAAGGACATACCATTCACGCTAAATTTAATCCACTCGGCAACAATAATGATCTCTCCAAACTGTTGGAAGACTGCACCTCGAGCTTTCTTCTTCTGCTCTCTAAATTTACTTTGCCCAAAGTCCTTAAAAGATGGCATATTGCGTGACATCTCAAATACTCTAGTATCTACTTACTTAATTAACTCCCCTGACATCCATGGTGGCAAAGCAATCTCCAGCTATGAAAGAGAGGCATTTGTTGTTAAGAGCAGGGAAAGAAGACTGGTCACTATTTGTTGCAAACAAAATTCAGGAGATTCTCATTAAGTGGAGAGTGATAAACTCCAAGTTTTGCTCTTGAGGTTTCGACATAATGTTATAAGTGGGATTTATAACTAAGATATACTTGGTTATAAAGATAATAAAGAGATTCATCTTATGCAATGAATTATATTATTAATTTTATATTTAGACGATTGTTTGAAATGAGAAAATACACTCGAACTAAAAGTGGATTTATTTGAGAAAGCGAAGTCATTCACAAGTGAAATGCCTCTTAACACATTTTTCTCCATTTTAATTTCACAAAATCATGATAGTTTGATTTTTATTGAGTCGATATACGAAATTGGGAATTGATGGACGAGTGACTAGCTCTCTGTATCACAGTACCTAATGAGTCACAAGGGTAAGTCAACAAATGATCTTCAATTAACAGACTTTACACTCATAATTCTTTAAATAAATAGCTGAAAATGAATAAACTGATGCTCATGATAAAAGTCGGTTTTGTGTCTAAAATTGCTGTTAGTCACTTTGTGAAGATGACACATTAAACATTAGAAAAAAAGTATACTGTGTTCCTTTGTCAAGAGATGTTGGAGTACTTTTGGGTCCTGAATGGCATGGTGTCTAGCGTTCTGCTGCTCGGTGCCACAGGTTTAGTTTTCGTCTCTGCGGTGCTATAAATGCTTATAGTGGTTCAGAATCCACTTTAAACAGTAGACTTATCGTCAGTCTATGATTCTGTTTGGAGAGATTATTTACTATCAACAAATCTTACAAGTTGTTATGAAGGGCACCGTTGCAAAGGGGATTTTTGTTTTAATAATAACAGTCAATTTTATGTAAAATGGACAAATTATGTCTCGATAAAAAAAAATTACATTTGTGAAGTTCAACAAGATAGTGTGCTAATTTATTTTATTTTCGCAATCTACATGCATGATATTGTTGATTATATCCCTGCTCATAATGGAAGTTTATTATATGCAGGCAAACATTTTTTTTTATTTAACTCCAATAAAAATCTCGGTACAGTTCTCTTCACTCTTCAAAATACTCTTCTTAAAATTTCCAAAGACCATATATTTCAACAACAACAACAAAAAAAAAAAAAAAGAAAGTACAAAAGCAACAGATATATGATTAGGTGAAACATATTCTCAGGTGAATATTCATTTAAAATAACCTTAAACATTGCCATTGACTTCGTCCTAGAAATCGAAAGGAAGCCGTCCTATTTTAGATTTTGCACTAACAAATACCTATCAAACACTAAACTGTATAGATTTTTGTCTAGCCTCATCTTCATTGTGACTATTCTGCAATACACTAAAAGTGTAACATATTTTGTTTCAATATACATAATATGAAGTGTCGTTTATGATACATAAAATGCTATTTTATGGTAGGTTTTTTGTTACATTTTCTATGCTACTAACATTTGTTATGCTCTTATAGTTGTTATATTACTAAAGCTACAGTAAAACGACATTTTTCGTGACCCTTGCCATCACGAAAATGAGGCTGAATGGCGGGCTGAATCCGGAGGTGCCATGAGTATTTGTAGTGGTTCGAATCCATTTTAAGTCGTAGGCCCTCTTCTTATATAAGTGTAAGAGCGTTACGTAGCCAACTCAGACTTCTACCTATGGATACTCCCTCAAAACAGAAGCTGCCCCATTTCAATTCATCCATGAGTAGATTACTCATGAGATGTCTGTCCCGCACTGCAGGACACCGAGGATTAGTCGAAAATGATCTATGAAATGAAATCGTTTGTATCAACAGTGTAATTTAATGGAAAATCAAATGATATGGAAATTTCGTTATTATTGAAGATATAAGATACATTAAAATCAAAATATTTTTGTAATTTTATCAATTGTAGTTGACAGGTTTTTAACGTTACCCACCTGCAAATTTACAGAAAAATGCATCAATATCGTTGTTACATTTTTTAGCAAATGCTTTCTCCTGTAGTTTGAAACTTGCCGTATGAGAATTTCTCTTTCGCTCTCATCTTACAGATAAAAAATAAAATGGAACAGATAATAAAAACTCAAATACCACAGGTCGTATGTAAGACAACAACTCAAAAGGAAATATGTGTTAGGTTCTGATAGGGTTGCTAAATTTATAACTATCGAGTTCGCGTTTAGTGCTTTATTTTACAGCAATTGGTTTGCAAACTAATCAAAACTATTTCAAACCACTGAATTACTCATTAATTACTTTTTACTTTATTTATTTTGCAAAAATTTCTCCCTCATGTTGATATGTCTGAACTGAAAAAATTTGAATTTTTCTTTCATTTCGGCTTATATACGGGTTTTTAACTTTAGTATATTTTTGAAGAAAATTCACTCTTGGTTGATACACTAATCAATTTAAATACGGAAATATACATAATAATGAGCAGTATTCTATGTAAATATTTTAAAACATGTAAAATAATTTATATTTTCTCTATTCAAGCTATCTTAAATACAATGTTGGAATAATATATTTATGTAAGTGTTATGCTCTGTGAAATTATGACTACTTGTGAATTGCTTATAATAGACCTTTATGAAAATTGGAGATGCATTAACTCATTATTGGAATTACTAAAGCATAATAGTGATGAAATATATTAGTTAACAGCTATATTCAAGTCATGTAAAATTACACCATGTTAACAATTCATGGTTCACCATGTGAACAATACCCAATTTAAAATTTTCATTTTCAAATTAATTTCATACAAAATCAACGCCATAAAGTTACTTTCTACTTCAATAGTTTAAATCTGTTTGAAATGTGTTAGGTCTTCTTTCAGAAATTAAAGATACTGGCAATTGTGTTAGAAGTTTAAAGCCGGTATCCATTATAATTTAAATTTCAGCTTTCACATTTTAAATGCGTTAACATTATTAACATAAATTAAATTAAACTCTTAGTCTGATTCCCAAGTTAATCTATTCTACCGTGATACAAATTTCCAGGTAAACAAACAATTATTATCGAAAATAAAAAGAATAGATGAAAATGGCTATATTCAAAGTTATTTTAAGCTAAAACACCTTTTCTATTTATAAAATTTACTTTAATCACATCATATCCATTGAGCAGTTTGATATTTACAAATTGTATATTGAATTTAAATAATATTCTTATATTATACCTTATTGTTTCATGAATCTACCATTGAGATCTTAGAAGTTATAATGTCTAATAGATTTCCATTAGCATTCGATCGCTATTACCATATACCAATAGGGCACAACTTTCTTCATATTATAATACATAGAGCACAACTATCTTCATATAATAATACATAGAGCACAACTATCTTCATATTATAATACATAGAGCACAACTATCTTCATATTAAAATACATAGAGCACAACTATCTTCATATTGTAATACATAGAGCACAACTATCTTCATATTATAATACATAGAGCACAACTATCTTCATATTATAATACATAGAGCACAACTATCTTCATATTATAATACATAGAGCACAACTATCTTCATATTGTAATACATAGAGCACAACTATCTTCATATAATACATAGAGCACAACTATCTTCATATTATAATACATAGAGCACAACTATCTTCATATTATAATACATAGAGAGCACAACTATCTTCATATTATAATACATAGAGCACAACTATCTTCATATTGTAATACATAGAGCACAACTATCTTCATATTATAATACATAGAGCAATTTAATCTTTTATATATAATTCTCCTCCTACATGTGTTTGTCATTGAACTCCTTTTGAACGATAGACCTATTTTGATAAATTTTCTTGTGTGTATTTGAGTGAATCCCTGGATAGTTTAGATTAACAATTGGGCTCTGTAGGTGGCGCTTCAATCGATATTATTTCTCTGTACATGAGCTTGTCACTGAACTCCTCCTAAACGGCCGGACCGATTGTG
This sequence comes from Caerostris extrusa, assembly GCA_021605095.1. Lineage (NCBI taxonomy): Eukaryota > Metazoa > Arthropoda > Arachnida > Araneae > Araneidae > Caerostris > Caerostris extrusa. The sequence goes on from BPLR01015161.1 coordinate 7,451, forward strand.
GTGACATTTTTGTGTGTGTTTGACAAAACATGGAGAATATTTTCCTGCTATACCTTTTACTGTAAGTCGCCACCAGATGGTGCTGCAGTATATCAACTTATATACCAGTTAACCAATCGCTATGAATATATGGTATTTGCGTATGAAAGATATGTTACAGCTATCCACTTTATTGTTACTTGCCACCAGTTGGTGCTGCAGCATTTCATATTTATAAACCGTTCAAATGATATCCATGAAAATTAGTATGCACATATATGGAACATGGAGAATACATTCGAGATGTGTAATTTTCACAATGCATTTTTTTTGAAGGACGGCTTATGCCGGCGTCTGCTAGTATATAATAAGTCCCTAATTTATAAATTATTAGATATATTTTTGAACACTCTCCAGGTTGTTGTTTTTTTGTCGAAGAGTTAATTCCAACAAATGACAATAGACTTATTATAAGAAACTGAAATAGACTTCAAGATTTCGAATTTACCATGTATAAATATGTTCTATTCAGTGCACAAAAAGGCTTATGTAAAACAATAATCATGGTTATTTGTAACTTCGTGATATCATAAATCATATGACAAAAATATCAAAAAAAGAATTGTACTTGTAATTTTGTGATAATGTGCTTTGTTTCTTAAGCAATAAAGCACGATGTTCATCTCTTCAAATGTTCATCATACTGTTATAAGCTCTTCAGCCAGTAAATAAAGTCATCAGCCATAAGGAATGCATAAATGCTCATAAAGCACAACTACTTCACATAGCAGAAACCATTAACTACAACGCAAAATTACAACATTTCCACAACTAAGTTGTAATCACTGACAAAAATTACAATGTAGCCACATATTTTAATTTACATCACCTATCATCTCTGCATCCAAGACTATGTAGCTCTTTACAAAGTAGAAGATAGTAAAAATATTATGAAAAATTTAATGGATAAAGCTCCTTTTCAATTATGGAATTAAAAAATACATTGAATATTGATATAGATAATATGGTGTATTGTATATAATTTACGATATGGTATATTAGTACTGCATGGTTCTAGTATACTAATATATTTTATGATATATTTTACGGAAAGGATATAATAGTATATAATTTACATAACATAAAAAAGTAACGAAAATAATGCAGCACAGGAAGAATAAACAACGGTTATAGGCATGATATGGAAGTATAGTATGGCATGTATACAAAAATTATGACATCATTCAGTCTATGAAGTGGAAAATTATAAAAAAAAAAAGTTATGGCTTGTAGTGGAAAAATGTATGCAGAGAATTCAGTTAATTAGTATTTATTGGCTTATTAATTGTACTTTATCATTCATAATATTTTTAAAATGACGATTTTCTATATGGATCGTGAGTTTTAAATTAAAATTTTCTGCTATTAAAATATGGTTTTTTTAACTAAATTCACATATACAGCATTTAAGCAATATATTATAGGTTATTTAACATCAGTTAGTTACATATAAATTGTATTTTTTCAATGTTTTTTATTGATGTATATGTATATTTATATAATTATTTTAATTTCCTATTTCCTATGGTAGGAATTTGATATATATTTAAGTTCGACATTGCAACTAATGCTTCTTTCAAAAATCAAATAACTTTTTTTTATATAGTTTTTTGCCAGGGCTGGAAACATAGAAATATAAATATGTTTATACAGTGAATGTCAGTTTATAGCCTTCTTATGCAGACTTAACTGTGTCTCTAATGTGCTCTCCGGCTATACAATATCCATATTTTCCTGTATTTTCAGAATGGAAAAATTTGTCAACAATCCCAACAAAACAACATTTCCACGACAATTTTTTAATAATTATTTTAAGTTGAAATGAGTGAAATTAAGACATAGCTTTTAGGGCGACGATCGCTGATGTTTCATCTAAGGGTGTGATATGTGGTGTTTTCAATTTAAAACTAATAATACCTAGATTGAAATATACGTCTTCGCTAACTCAAATTTATCAGAATATACTTAAAATCTAAGATATTTATTAGATGCAGGATGTTTTCACTTCCAGCATCTAAAAAAACATCGCAGTTTGAATTAATTTTCTTTTTCATTTGTCACTTTGTCTTTTGCATCTGGACATACTTAATACCGTGTTTTATCTATGTTAACGGTTATTCATGTAAGTTAAACTGTTTCTAATTATAATCTCTGCTGAGCTCGTAAATAAACCATTAATCACTTCCCCCTCGATGGGTTAGTTTGTGACTCTCCAGAAACCTCTCATGCCCTCTGATCTAAATTGGCGATGCTATCTTCCTGTCTTGGAAAATGCACTATTTTGTGAAAGCCTTTCTTACAGAAACATCAATATTTGTGATTGCATTTTGCTGCATTATTCAAGTTAAAGCATTTATATTGCTTTTATATTGTTTTTATATTGTTTTGTTTATTGTTTTTAAATCCTGATGTTGTCATGGATGTTTGTGAGTGGTTCGGAATCCACTTTAAAATGTAGGTCCGGTTCTGTTTAGCTCTCGTGAGCACAAGATGACCGTAGAGCGCCAAACCAAATACCACAGGCAGTATACAATACAACAACTCAATAGGAAATTTGTGTTAGTTTCAGGTAGGGTTGCTGGATTTATAACTATCGTCGTTTACTTTTTACTGCGATTTATTTGCAATATATTTAAAACATATATATTTCAAACCGCTGAGTTATTTCGTTATTTTTTTTACTTTTTTTGCGACATTTTCTCCCTCATGTCAATATATTTGAGTTGAAAAAAAAATTTTTTTTTTTTTTTTTTTGGATTATTTACGGTTTTTAATTTTTGGTATATTTTTGAAGAAAAAAGGTTTTTTTCTCTTTCAAAACTTTGACTCTATTATTAACTCATTTCGAATACTTTGGACACTTTGGGTGATGCTGAAGTAACAGCTCCTTTGTTGTCAGTTTACATTTAATCTCTCAAGTACACTTAAGCTACATGACGCCATTATACCCACACGATAACAAACTCAACACCACAAAAAAACATCTACAGACTATGAACAATTTCAATCAAGAACATATAATTTTAAATTTTAAGGTGCCTACAATCAAGAACATATAATTTTAAATTTTACTGTTTTTATGCAAATATAGTTCCTGTTATATTATTAAAATCATTCTATAATTTATTAAAATCGTAAAAGTTAAGATAATTTTGCTAAATACAGAAAATGAATTGAATTTTTTACTATTTTTGTTCTTTTTAATTTTTTTTAGCATAATTTTCCATTATTTTCTATATTAAACAAGCAATTGCTACTATAATGTAAATGAATTTTAAAATTTGTATCAAGTGTTTGATTGCCATACTTCATGAATAATTGAAAATATTTTATGAAATTCAAATTTTGAAATAAATCTATGCATATGGCATTGAATACCGATCACTCTTTTAATAGCCCAAGGGCTACGCGGTAAACTACTATCTCATTCTTCATCGAGATTGCAGTCTTTATAACTTTTTTTCTGCAATAGCTTGTTGCGTTTATCATCTTCCCTAAATTTTCTCATTAGCTATTATATTGTTTAGATGACGGACTTTGTAATAATTAATTCCATTGTCCTTTATGCTTTTATTGAATCTATTTAATTTATTATTGTTCATGACGTTGATTTTCTCATTTGCTGTATTTTTGATCCACTCATTATTTTTCCGCCTTTTTATTTATAATGTCAGTATTCTGATCCATGATTTTACCCTCCGTGACTATCCATGGAGGATCCTGGGGATTGTTTCCGGACATAGTTACCATTCTAGTATTGGCAACACACAAGCCTCCTCTTCTAGAAGACGAGATTATCATACTTCTGTTTCAATGTGTTTAAATCTACTGACAGTCTAAATCTCTAATCTGGCATTGTAAATCTCTAACAGTCCATAGTGTCTGAAATTGTTTGGGATTCAGGTGCTAAGTCATTTACAGGCTATTTAATTAATGGTGGAGATCATTTCAAGGAGTAATTGTGACCATTTAGGTCCAGATTAGTACAGAAGCTAGAGTTTGCCTTCTTTTGTTAGGCTTCAGGTTGTATGGTGCTATCTGGGACCGGAACACTATTTTACTTTATTTTATTATTTCTCTCTCTAAAATTAGTGCTTTCTCCCTGGCTTAAATTCACCATCACCAAACGTATTCATCGTTTCCTGTTCCTGATTCGCCAAAAGTTACAGATACTATATCAGGAATGGGCAATTAAATTCGCCACATATCAGTATTAGAAATGTGGTGGATGTAGATGTCCATTCAAGATACAGTATTATCTATAATGTTTTTAGACGAATCTGCTTCTAACAAATAATTTAGGACTACTTCACCATTTAAAACACAGAAAGTTTGCAAGTCAATAAGCGCCGACCTTAAAACTGTCAAGAAGCGCAAATCTGGTATTCTTTTTTATCGAAACTTTCCATACTGCTGAATTCAAGATTATTTTTATACATTAACTAATTTCTCGATTTTCCTTTGAAAATAGAACCTCATAAAATATTGATTTATGCCGAAGGTGTTATTTCTAAACCAGAACTCCAACTGGTATTCCTCACAGGAGTTGTCTCAGAATTCAGATCACAATGTTGCCCGTTGAATAACTTGCTTTTATAATATCTCAACAAAACACATAGTCCTGAAATTCTACCAAAAACTGTTAAAGTCGCATATCTTAACTGCAGAGTACGACTTACATTGAAAATCCACTCAGATGGATTCATTTTCAGAAATCCGGACTTTCCCAAAATGCTTGCCGGTGGAATCAAAGCTTTACAAACTGTGGAACTGCTGGCAATTTTTGCAAAAGTGTTGTCAAAACCTTAATATGTTAACTGTCAACAGCCTCATCCATAGATTTCAAAACCCTTGTCCACAGTGTCAACAAGAAAAGCAAATTCAAGAAATCAAAACTACTCAGAAAAATATCATATTTCAAAGCAAAATCAATCGGACTTCAACCGTCTTCTACCTCATATGCAGTAATCAGTAAAAGTAACATCATACCTACTATAAAAAAGTTCGATCTACGTATTCTGTATAAAGACCTATAATAATATAATAGGAATAATTCACCTGTCATTTAAAAATGAAATCCCTTTCCACTCCACAACATAATTCTACTGACTCTTTTGCTTCTTTCAATTTTATATCTGTTCTATATACGTCCACCTACGTTAACTTTAATGCGGTTCTTTCCCAGAAAAATCCATGACTGTTAAAATTAAGCCAAACAAATCAATCCCTTTAACCGCGAACAGCAAAAGGTAGCTTAAAGTAATAAAAAAGATAGTTCAATTGGGGAAAAAATAGACAACCTAAAACAGAATTCATCAGAGATCTTAATAAATAGAAAAAGATTTACTAAACCGCCTTCTCATCCATCAACGTCGCAGGACTGTGAGTCAGAAGAATGTTCTGATAATAGTGATATAGTTGAATATAGTGAGATCGGGATATTTTTTGAATTATATTTTTCTAAAATTCAGATACATTTAATATTTGAGCATGCAAGATGCCTAATTTTTACAGTAGCATCGAACAAATTATTTAAAGAATATTTTCTGTGAAATGATTTTATTATTATTTTATGGAGTCTCAAAATTTTCTATTAAAAGCAACATGCTTGTTTTAGACTTTTTTTAAGTGACAAGATTGTAAGTTTATCTTTCAACTGTGGCATGTCTTTCCTAGCTTTTTAAGTATTTTTTTAAAGTTTTTAAATAATTTTTTTAAATTTTTTTTTTTTAAATGACTTTATAGAATTGTTTTGTTAAATGCTTTTTAACAAACTATTTGCTGCAGACTTGGGCAAAACAGGTCCTTGTGTGATATAACTCCAATAACCAATAAACCAATTAATAATACCATTGAGTAAATAGATAAGAAACGTTTATAAATAATGGCCCGCATTTAAATCTTTCTTCAATTGAAACCCATGCTATCTCGATGGTGTTCTGACAAAAATTGACGAATCATGTGGCTTGTATGCATATTTCTTAAAACCACGCATGTCAATCTATTGCTATTGACATTGCGTTGGAGGAATCAGTTCTCAGCATAAAAAGTAATATTGTTTCGGTTTGGTTTTGTGCCTCTACGATAATTTTGTGCACACTTTAGGCTAATTATATCGGGGCGTACAATTATATTCCGAACCCCTAATAAACATCCATGTCACAAAGTAACATTGCAGTACTAAAATAAAAGTTTTTTTAATAAAATTTGTTGTGACTAATCCTCAATGTCTTGCAGAGCGGGACGGACATCCCATGCAGGAAAGGGGCCAGCATCTGTTGTGATGGAGCACCCGTAGGTAGAAGTTTGACTTTTGCTCCGTGACGCTCTTACAGTCATATGAGACCGGGACCTACGGCTTAAAGGGGATTCTGAACCACTACAAACATCCATGGTACCACGGGAACTGAAACAGAAACCTGTGGTACCAGGCGCCAGAGCTCTAGCCACTCGACCATTCAGGACCTTAATAAAATGTTTAACACATCATTGAATTCTCCAGACAAATTATGATATAGGAAGTACTTAAGGAACCGAGAAAAATTCATAGGAATATTTTGAACGAAAAGAAAAAAGTACAACCTAGTTTTGAAGCTTGAAGGATGCATAGCTAGTATGCGACTGGTTTAAGTTTTAAAAGGGAGGTTCGGTTGATGTGTAAATACCGCACGCGGGTATCTACCTATCTATCAGGTTAACTCTCTCTCTATCGTTGTTCTAATACAGTTGGCAATTAATTATCATGCTGTAAGCAAAGGTTGCACCGTTGTTGCTCCTTTACCACTACCTAAGGGAAACATGAAGCTGGAAGGTATGCTACGGAAGCGAGTAGCACTACCCCCACAACACACTATGATCCTATTAGGACTGGGACTTACTGTTCAAAGCGGATTCTGAACCCCTACAAACATACATGGCACAACTGGTATTCGAATCTGATACCTGTTGTAAAAGAGTACCAGAACGCTGGCCACTCGGCCGTCAGACCTATCTATTTATTTATCTTTTTTTCTCTCTCTCTCACTATATATATATATATATTTATGTGTGTTTATGTGTATTGGAATTATCATTCAACTATTATATTTATCGTACTAGTCAAATAAAAAAAAAAAATTGTATTTTCGAACGTAAGCCATTTTAGGCTATAAAGTATGATTACGTGCCTTAAAAAATACATAAGACAATTCATCATCGCTACTAATTTAAAGTTCACTTTAATCTATTAATTCGTGAATAATTGATTTACTTCAGTGATCATTTCTAATATCAAAGGGTAAAATAAAGAAATAAAGGATAAAATAAATAGTAATAAATATCTTATTCCTTTTTACTTAAATATTTATAATTGGCAAAATAAGGAATATAGACGAATGTGCAATCTTATGTATCGAAGAAGAGTGTGTGAGTACACAGGGATTGCGATATTTCTTATTACATATCACAACACATCAAAAAGAGAAACCTTTTCCATTAACGTATGTGGTGGAAGGAAGTTATAAATGAATAATCTTATTTTATCACTCTTTCAAGATAAGAATTATGTACTTTAGCTTGTACATTTCAGTAAGATTAAAGGAGATCATTAATGTAACCAGACTATATCATTCCCTTTCATTAAGAATGCTATAAATCATTCGTATTCCTTTTCTGTTCTTTACTTTCCTGATATAACGCACGCATCCTTACATAGAATTAAAACAATTTTATTAAACACTTATATCGTAGCAAACCATTTTTAAAATGTATACTTATTTAAGACTATTACAGTATACTAGTGTGCCTAAAAAGTAAGACCAATTTTCAATTTAAAATTCCGGGTCTTATTGAGTTTAATTTTTTTCTTCCGTTTTTAGATTTCTGGAACTGTCCTAGACATCTGTGTGAAATGTGACTTCAAAATATTCATTAGCGTGTGAGTTAGCGCTTGGCTTTCAGAGGCGCTAAACTGGCGATTTTTTTGAAATGGGTGAATTAATTAAGCAAAGCACTCAATTTTGTTTGCGGAAGCGTATAGAATGTCGCAGAAAACATTCGGTGAACATTCCTATATCGGAAAGAAAACTTTAGAAGTGGTATAAACCGTTCAAAGAACGCGTTGAAGACGAAGAGCCCTCTTGTCGACCATCAACCTCAACTCCGACGCTCCAAAAATTAAAGATTTGATACTTGCAAACCGTTGATTTACAATTAGAAACCTTACTGATGATGTTGGAATTTCAAAATTCCTTTTTGGGCCTCCATCCTAAAATTTCATCTCAGTCAATTCCATTTTGGGCCTCACACGCGTCAAATCTCGATTCGACCGAAAACACTGAACGCGCTTGCTCACACTGCATTAATTCTTCGTGACTGTTTCGCCAAAAATGAAACCTATGTCGTTCCACAACCTCCGTATTCACACCGTGTGACTTCTGGCTATTCCATAAACTCGAGAGACTACTCCGGGGACACATTTTTCAGTCGTATTGAAGAAATTCAACGGGGAACGGCGCTTTGAAGCCCATCCCTGATGATGACTTTAACATGCTTTGAGGATTGGAAAAAAAGTTGGCATAAATGCATTGTGTCCGGAGGGAATTACTTTGAAGACAATGAAAAAAAGTTGGAAGAATAAATAAACAGTTTTTGAAAAAAATAATAATTTGTCTTACTTTGCACAATAGTACTAGGCACAAATAGTACAAAGAGAGAGAACGGAAGATTTAAAATTAAAAGTGCATATAACAGATCTTTAGTACACGTTTTCAAGGAAATATTTCACTTTACAAAAAAGTTCTTTTAATGTCAATGAAAATGTCCTCGTATTCAAGCGCTAAAAATAAATTACTTCTGTTTGATCATTCCCATGCTCCTAGAAAGGAAACTATTTCTTAATGTTCGACTTTAACGAGAATCTAATAAATACTACAGATATGAGACTTTCTTAGTAAATTAACTAAGAAACGAAAAAAAAAAAAATTAAAGAAGAAATGAAAAAAAATCATGCTCCAAGAAGCACCATTTTCCAGCAAGGTCGTTAAAACGTTATCTTTCACAAATGAAGTATTTCGCGAGCCCCTAATTCAATCAATTTTCTTTTTGTAAGACCAGAAAAATTGGAACAAAAAAAAAAAAAAAATACAACACTCAAGGTACTTTATGGTCTACCTAATGACAGCGTAAGCGATGGATTATGGTATACTGTATTTAAAAGGGTTCCGTAAAAAATTAAAATTGATTTTTTTTTTGTTGTAAAAAATTACAAGTTTTCATTAAAAGCTCAGAACACTTTTTTTTTTTGCTTTATGAAATGGTTGAGAGTTAAATGCTAAGCCATTTCAATTCAAGCGTCAATAGAAGATTTTATACGAAGTTTAAATGGATTAAAATCATTAGCATTCTAAAATATTTGTTAACATTTGTTGTCTTAACATTTTTATATTGTTTTATAATGTAACAATTTTTAAGTAGTAAAATATTCAAATGGCTCATTTTGTTAAGAAAATAAAGTTTCTCATAAAGAGTAAAATTTAAAAATAATGTTGATCGAAAAAAACTATTTTTTTTCTAATTGTTTTTAGTTCTAGACTCTATTCTGAAAAATAATTGTTAAAATTTACAAATTCTTCATTCAATATTTTTTTTTTGAGTCCAAAAATGTTTCCAATAAATCATAATCTTCATAAATATATTTGTCAGCACACCAACACATAATCCAAATGATTGTCGTGTAGCTTGAAGATACGTTACTGACGCGATGTAACACTACCCCCACAACGTTCTACTATCCTATTGGACCGGAATCTACGGTTCAAAGTAGATTACTACTACTACTACTACACCACACCCCATCACTGTGCCTAGAGCTGAGTTGTCCCTTTACAGTTTGGGAATGATGTGGGTGAGAAGAAGTCTGATTGGGCTCTGTGGCGCTCTACGGTCATAAGAGACCGGGACCTACAGTTTAAAGTGGATTCCGAACCACTACAGACATCCATGGGCACCGCAGGGATTCGAACCCGATACCTGTGGTACCGAGCGATGGTTCAAAGTAGATACCGAAAGAATATAAATATCCATGGCAACGCCGGGATTCAAATCCGAAACCTGGGGTACCGAGGGCCAGATAACTAGCCAATCGGCCATCAGGTTCCTATATATTTATACAGAGAGAAGGAGAGAATTAACGGGATTTCAAATTAAAACTACATATAAAGTCCCAAAACCGATCTTTTCTATACGTTTTCCAGAGAAATTTCACTTTATGAAAAAGTTAACTTTAAATGGCTTAAAATCATTAGTGTTTGAAAATATTTGTTAAAGATTTTTATATCGTCTTATGATATAAAAATTCATAAGTAGTAAAATATCAAATTAATTTATTTTGTTAACCAAATTATGTTTCTCATTATGAGTAAAATTTAAAAACAGTTTTATAAAAATAAATTCTGTTTTTTTAAATATTTGTTCATATTAGATCTTATACTGAAAAGAACTGTTAAAATGTATAAATTCTCCATTCATTATTTCATGTGTTCAGTCAAGAAATAAGCAACAATAAGCCATAAATAAATTTGTTAAGTCAACCCTTTATAAACAGAATATATATATACATATATATATATATATATATATATATATATTCTGTTTATTGGTTCCTTCATTGTTATAATTATAAAGTATATTGAAAATTATTGATCATCTATTTTTATAATAAACGTGACCAATAAATTTTATAAAATATTTTTTTTAAAATTACATAAAAATTTATTTGGATTAGTTTGAATTGCTTAATTTGGATGGTTTGAATTAGTTTGAATGGTAAATCATTATGTTTATCAACGTCCAAAAACTGAAAAAAGATTTGATTTGCTTTTTACGACCATGAGTATTCCTTATATTGAGTTTAGCAATTTGCCAAGAAGTATAATTATATTTTAAAATTATTATAAATAAACAAAACACTTTAATCTATTATATTATTCCTCTATGGTAAAGTATTATCTAAATATAGTAAATCTTATTATTTTGTATATGACATAGCATCTTGTACATACATCAGATTGTTTATAATCTTAAATATAGAAATTCGTTTATTCTTAACAAAGATAAAAAAATATTCTTATGTAACAGTATTGTCTTAAAATAAAATTTTGGATGAAATATTTAGCTTCAACTTTTAAATGAACAAATTTCTTTGAAAATTAATCTATTATTATTTATAACGCTTATAAATTGGGACTCGTTGAAGAATTTTAAGTAATACTAAAAAGTGTAAAATCTTAAAATTTTATTGAATTTATCTACTTTTATATTTCCTATGTATTAACTACATTTTTTTTTTCAACCTTAATGAAAACCATTAATCCATAAATTTATGCTTTTGCAACACTTACGTTTCAAAAACCAATACTTGGTTAAATTATTTAACTTTGAAGGAACTCAGATATGAGGAAAGGTGTGGCTGTTTTATAAACCTTTCTTACAAAAAAATTGATTTTCTCAACAAATTGCAATAAGATGGACCCCAGAAAAGATTAAATTCAGTACGAAATTTATTCAAAAATATAATTTTTAATAAAAATACAAGTATTAATTGCTGCAAAACTCATAAGGAAACCATAACATGATATTGTTTTCATCAAAATAATAGTATCAAGTTTTTATTATTATATTATCATGTTACTTATATACGCTCATGTCATAAATTATATACGCTCATGTCATAAATTATATACGCTCATATCATTCATGTCCACAAATTAAGGATAATGAAATTCAGGCAAAGAAAGAGACAGAAGCAAAACAAATTTGACTTATTTGTAAAGTCTATTTATTAAAGGTAAAGAGCAAAAAAGATGCTATATGTTTGACATAGTTAATACAAATTGCGATTTTTACTCCCTGGAGAAAATTTCAAAAAAGAACCTATTTACAAAAAAACAGTATAACATGGTTAGTATGATGGTTAATATGGAGTATGTCTCCCGGACGATGCAATAAAGGCCTTACAACGCCTAGGCATGCTGAGTATAAAATTATCAATCAGATCTTGGGGAATATTACACCACTCATCAAGCAATGCCCTCCGAAGTTCCGGTTGACAGGTGGGAGGGGGTTGACTGGCTGTAATTCGTTGGCCAAGCATATCCCACACATGCTCTATTGATTCAAGTCCGGTGAGTATGCTGGCCAATCCATACGTGTGATATCCTCCAATAGAAGACATTCGTCTACAATGTTTGCACGGTTAGGACGGGCGTTGTCATCCATAGACAGAAATTCAGCACCCATGGCACCCCGAAACAAACATACATGTTGTTACAGAATGACATCCCTATAGATGTGGCCTGTCATCGTTACACTCTGAACATGCAGGTCAGTTCTGGAACCAAGAATAATTCCTCCCGAAACGAGCCATCCTGCACCAACGTTACGGTGTCGTTCAATGGTGTTCTCTTGGTGGTAACGGGTACCTGGCACTCTCCATATGAAAGTCCGGCGAGAATCAGACTGCAAACTAAACTTGGAGACGTCGGAAAAATCACACCAGACCACTGTTGCGGTGTCCACAATGCATGCTTCCCTATTCCAGGTTAATCGCAGGCGACAGTGAGTTGCTGTAAGTGGAACACATCTCACAGGCCTACGAGCATATAGACCAATGTGCCCTAAGCGTCTGTACACGGCCTGCCTTGAAACTGTCGTACTGGTAGATGAAGAGAGCTGACGAGACAGGTCTGATGCTGTGCTCCATCTGTTTCTTTTGGCAGTAACTGCTAAATACCGGTCTTCATTCGGCGTTGTAACTCGGGGGCGACCTGTGCTGTAACATCTACTCACATTACCATCATCTTGGAATCATTGCCAAAGCCTGGAGATGACACTCTGGGCGATTCCAAGTTCCTCGGATACTTCCAGCTGGGTACGTCCACATTCCAGTCGTCCGATAATTCTACCACGTGAAAAATCATCTAAATGCTTCCTTTGTGCCATAACTATGCGGTTATTGCACTGAAAGTCTTTTAAAGCGCTTGTGAACAATTATACTTCTTTGCCACCATTCCTTTATATACCCCTCTCTTACACTCGTCATTGTGACGTATTATCCGTGCCATCTGGCGGTTTCCTGTAATTTGCATATTCTTCTTCAAGATGTGTGTGATAATTCTACAGGTGAAATTTTTATTTTAAATTCCTGTGTGATTATGAATTATCCTTAATTTATGGATATGAGTGTATTATATATAACAAGATATATATTATATATATTATTATATTATCATTATATCATTATATTTTGTTTAATTTTAATAACATAACTATGGCAGAATTAAATTAAAATAATTTTTCAATAATTTGCAAATAACATAATTTTGTCATGATCCGCAATTTGAAATAAAATTATGAATATATAGATGTATTTGTTTGGATAAAATAAATTTATTATAAATTTTTTTTTCTATTACAATAAAAAATAAAAACAGCAAATATTTTAATAATAATATCAGACATATTATAATATATTGTAATAAAAAAGCATTGTTACAAACATCAGTTTTTTAATATTGAATTTAAATTTGTAAAGTTTTAAGTTATTTGATTTTCCTGAATCCTCTCAATTATTTACTTTTTCATAAAATTCTTTCACAACAAATTATATTAATTACTTTTCTATCACTGTCAATAAAATGGAGCTTTTTCTAGAGTAAAAAAAAAAAATTACTTTTTCTGTTCAAACAAAAATTTTCATTCATTAAATAAATTTCCAATTCAATCAAGAAAAAAATTAGATATATTTAAATATCTTAAGAAATAAATATTCAATAAAATCTACATACATATTAATAAAATGTAAAAGAATGTGTCACATACAGGAATGAAAATCTAATTTGATAAAACACACTTAAAATTGAGTTAAACCATTCTGATAAAATGAAATATTTGACACATTTACGTTAAAATATGTCTTTAAATTTAGGGGATGTCTTCATTGCCATTACAATCTCCCAGATAAATTATGATATCGCTAAAATTTAAGATCATAGTGTTATTTTTGCCTGTCATCCAAAATGGATACATTTAAAGGGGAATAATGATATTATTCCCCCGTTTATTCTTATAACATGAAACTGAAACTTTGCACTTGCGATAAGATAAAAAAGATCATAGCTCAACAGCTATGTATATTTTTTGTTTCTTAATTAATTATTATTATTTCTTTTGTTTTAAGTATCATCTATTTTATTGATCTTTTTGACAGAAACTTTTCCTAAATGATTTTTTTCTTAAAAAGATACATTACACTTTTAATATTTTTTTTGTTCCAATGCAGCTGACAAACGCTTAGACAATTGTCTTCGATGCCTTAAGGCAAGTGCTTCACGACGTTACTCAATTAGCACTACGCAGAAGGAACGTGTAGCTTGAAGATAAGCTACGAATGCACAGTAACAATACCTCCGCAAAGCTCTCCGATCCTGTTAGACCGGGATCTACGATTTAAAGTGGATTCCGAACCACTACAGACAACCATGGCACCGCCGGGACTCGAACCCGTAAACTGTGGTATCGACAGAGCGGCCATTCAGGCCCAATTTAATATAAAATAGTCTTTAAATAAATTAAAATAAAATTTACCATTTGTAATAATTAATTATTAAATTAAAAGAATTAATTCAGTAGATAATAAAAGAAAATAATATATATATATATATATAAATGTTTTTAAGTTATGTTTTACTTTTATTTTATAAATTGTGTAAAAATAATTCTTAATTTTAAAGATTTTGAAAACTTCAAAAAACTTTTTTTTTTTTTAAATTAATTATTAGAAGTAATGTTTAAATTAGTATTCTTAACAAATGAATAATTATAATTCATTCACAAAATTTATTTCATTAATTTTTATTTTGTGTTTTATAACTATAAATAAAAAACAACGTAACGATAACGTGTGTTAACGTAACGTAACATTTCTGCGTGTATGAAAACGCGATATAGGCATACGCATATGAATCTTTAAAAATTATTTTATTTAAAGTCATTATCCACCAGCTAGAAGAAATTTATTTAAATTTGCATCGGGATTTAAAAAGTTTGCAACAAATCATCTTAAAGCAGAAAAAAATAATGGTTTTTAAAATGTTTGATAAATTTTGCTCTGTATTTGCAATTACAAAATCAAATTGGTGAAGCTTCCTTATAGTTCTCCCTTAATAGAAGCTTCCTTAACAATCTTTCAGATGGGCTTGAATGGCCGGCAAGTGTTTTATACCTAGCGCTCTGGTGCTCGGTACCACAGGTTTCGGGTTCGAGTCCCGGTGGTGCCATGGATGTTTGTAGTGGTTCGAATCCACTTTAAACTGTAGGTCCCTGTCTAATAGGATCGTAGAGCGTTGCAGGACCATTGTTACCCGCATCCGTGGCTTATCTTCAAGTTACACGCGCCCCCTGGGTAATGCAAAGTGAGTACGTCTGTGCAGTGCTTCCCTTAAGGCATCCAAGACCAAGCTGTCTAAGTGTTTGCCAGCTGCATTAGAAAGAAAACAATCTTCCAGATAAATGATGATATCGATAAAATTTAAGATCGTATTACTGTTATTTTTGACTGTCACCCAAAATGGATCCATCTAAAAGGGAAATAATGATGTTTATTCTTTTAACATGAAGTTGAAACTTTGCGCTTCAGATAAGATTAGAAGATCATAAATCGACAGCAACTTTTTTTTTTTAATTGTTATTATTATTTTTTGGGTTCTTTCTTTGCTTTTTTGCAAATCATCTATTTTATTGATCTTTTGATACAATTTTTTGCTAAAGGAGTTTTTTTTCCTTAAAAGATGTATTACAGAAAAGATAATAAAATGTATCACTTATAATAAGTAATTATTAAATTAAAAGAATTACATCATTAGTTAAAGAAATAAATTAATATTTATTTATTTAGGTTTTATTTTTAAATCAATTGTGTAAAACATAATTCTTAATTTTGAAGTTTATACAATTCTCAAAACATCGAACCCTTAGGATTTTTTTAAATTTATTATTAAAAATTTTTAAGTGAAATTATAATTCGTCCATAACATTTATTTCACTAATTTTCTTTTTGTGTGTTTTATAACAATAAATAAATAATTACGTGTCTGACAATTTAACGTAACATTTCTATGTGTTTGATAAAAAATATTCATACATAATAATATACATACACGCATACGAATATGCATGATTAAAATATATTATTTGAAGTCATGCACCAACTGGAAAATGTTTATTTAAAATTTGCAAGAAATCATCTTAAAGAAGAAGAAAAACTGTTTTTAAAATATTTAATAAAATTAGATTTTTTTTTATTTGCAATCACAAAAAAAATTATTAGCGAAATTGATGAAAATCCTTTAGTAGCTTTGCAAACACGTATATTTCGAATTTTAGAGTAATTAATTGTAAACTAACAAAAAAAAAATATCAAAGATCCTTTTCATTTTAAATTATGTTTTACTTTGATCACACTGTTTTTACAGTCATCAAATATTCTCTCTTTGAAATAAAATTGAGTTTCTGTTGCTTTGCATGTGTACATCAGAATTTAAAATGGAAAGCTTATTTTTAAAAATCATATATTTTATGTAATTTTTTAAATTCTAGTATTTTTCTTAGGATTTTGTTATTCAAAACATTGTGTCTACTTTAATTTTTAATGAATGATTGTCAGTTATATTTACTTTAGAAATATAGTACAAATTAATGGAAAATATACTAAATACCAATGGCTATAAATAATTAAATTAAATTATTTCTTGGATGTTTTTCACTCTTTCGTTATAAATAAACTCATGTTTTTGTGAAAATTGCAACACCATGAAGGAATCGTCATAATTGAATGAAATTTAATACACAGTTGAGTTGTAGTGGTACACAAACACCACGCGCCGCAATAAGTGCTGCTACACGGCGTGGCATGGAGTCAAACAAATTTTGAATATCTGCCTGAGGAAGAGCATTCCATATTGTTTGTATGCGCACCCAAAGTTCTTCTGCAGAAGCAACAGGAAGAGGATCACGAGACGCCGACCAACGAAATCCCACACATATTCAATCGGCAACATATCCGTCCGGGGAATGCGCAGACCAAGGAAGAAGCTGTACCTGTCGCGTTGCAAAGAGGAATTGAGCAGTCCTAGCGATATGAGGGCGGGCATTGTCCTGTTGAAATACAGCGCCTGGCAAGCTTTGAAGGAAGGGAACAGCTTGGGGCTGTAAAACTTCACTGATGTACCGGTTGCTGTTCAAATTGCCCACAATTCTTAGCAATTGAGATCGTCCATGATATGCTATGGCACCCAGACCATAACTCCGGGTGTCCGTCCACTGTGGCGTTCGATAATGCACTCCGGAAGGTGGCGTTCACCGGCATAGCGTCTGACACGAATGCGGCCATCATGGTACCACAAATTAAAGTGGGATTCGTCAGAAAACACGACATGCGGCCAATCAGCACGCCAGTCACTATGCTGAGCGGCCATTGTAGCCGCAGGCGGCGATGGTTTAGCGTGAGAGGGATCCTGTATAAAGGAGTCCTTGCGTGCAGTCCACGCTGCAGCAGACGTCACAAATTGATGAAGCACACAATGAAACACCTGTAGCTATTGACCACTGTGCTGCCAATTGTCTAGAGGAAGCTGTACGGTCCGTCAGCGCCATGCGGACCAGGTGTCTATCATCGCGAGCTGACGTCACATTTCGGGGTCCACTCCCGATTTCCGGAGTTGTCCGACACTCGTCCGTCCACTACTTCAAAAAGACGCATCACTGTGCTGCTGTTACGCTGCACACGAGCGGCTACTTCACGATAAGACAATCCAGCTTCACGAAGGCCGATGATTCTCCCCCCGTTCAAACTCTGAAGTTGTTCAAATCTCACTCTCTTTCGTCGAAGAGGCATAAGTAACGATTGAGCTAACGTTTGCCACTAGCAGATAACCACCGATAACCATACACGCCTCTCTACAGCTGTCTATTTATCCGGATCCAAACCGCCGTTCAGAAGGCGCTGCTCAGCATACGCATGCGCTGCGGATTTGAAATTCCAATCTTTGCATATCATGCACTAATTTGCATTTCCTGAAAATTTCAGCTCACTCGCGCAAGTCCTTCATGGTGTTGCAATTTTCACAAACATGAGTTTATAAAAAATATTTTTTTTTTAAATTAGCTGTCTATGCGATTTTGAAAAACATTCATAATTAGGTTTTAAAACTAGTAAAAAATACAGATAGGGAAAAGAAATCTGTTTTTGGTGTTATAATAAAAAAAGGTAAATTATTTAATACTTTAAGCATTTTAATATCTAAAACTAAAAATATTAATTAAAATTTTCAAAGCATTTTATTGTAAAAGGTGAAAAATATTTTTTTTACCTAATAATTAAAATAATATTCTGAGACTTATGAAAAGAAAAACAATTCAATTTAACAATTGCATTTCTTGATACATGCATTTACACATGTCACAATTTCTTGTTTATTCTATAAAAAAATTAACAAATTGTATTTTTTGGTCAAGTAGAAAATTTTAAAACATTGATAAATAATTCAATTGCTAAAATATTTCCAAACATAATTTAATAATTTCTCTGAATTATTGAAAAAAAGGACATTTAATTTTTAATTTTGTGAAAATAATATTGTGAATAATAGAAAATGCATATACAATGTGTAACAATATGTGTAAAGTCTAGGGAATTCTAAATAAAAAAATTCTATTACATGATAGTAAAATGCAACATTATACAATTAATAGTTTTATATAAAATTAGGGATTTAAATGAGGACAAATACAAGAACACTATAACATTTTAAATTTAAAATGTATATAGATAGATAGATAGATAGTGCCCGCCATAGAAAATGCAAAACTAAAAAGAATGGTTAAAATGTGATGAAAATTCATGCATTGGTTGAGAATGCCTATGTAAATATGTGATATTATTTCCAAGAAGATAATTCGATATAGAGATAAATATGCAAGATGATTAGTAGGAAAGGATGGACCACCATTTGAGGTGAGGTAAACAGCGATCCTATGAGGTACAGATTCAATTTGACTGCGCATAGTTTCAAGAGGGATGAACGTTTATATGTTCTCAATCATTTCTCTGTTCGTTCCCAATAGAGGCTGGAGCACAACAAACTAACGACGTCGAATCACGTCGCATATGCTCGATCTGTGAGAGATCATGACACATTGCAGGCCAAGGAGAACTACACATTCTGCAAGGCTTGTCTGTTGATGACCGCCGTACACTATTTCACTTTGTTTTACTGGTAAATATCCTTTCGCAGCCCCTGAATTTAAGGTAGCACAGCCGTATGCAGCATCAAATCAATTAATCGTTGTGTCGCCAATGTCCTGCGGATACTTACCAGGGATGACTTTGAAAATTTGTCTGGCGGTAACTCAAACCATTACACCATGTTGACGAGCGGTATGACGGTAACCAACAGTTGTCGATTAGCTCTATCCCTAAAACGCCTCCAAATTCCAACTGTCCTTGTATTATTAGACAAATAGAATCGATACTCGCTTCTAAACACTACAGCCTGCTATTGCATATGCTTCATTGTATAGAGGCAAGTATTGATTCTGAAATGGCTCGTTCCCGACACCATCCCAGTCTTTTCACTTCGGTTGTATGACGTCAGTAGTAATCATCGCAAATGGTGACTTGCGTGTACGCCTTTTAAGATAATTGGTGTGATACGCCAATGTCCTCTACACATTTCGCAGAATGTCGAGATTAGATTATGGACCCGCAACGGTTTTCTTTCGGATACGTCGATCAGTGCTTTTGTTGTACGTTAAGATTTATTTGTTGTTTCGCGACGATTCATATTTTGTTATCAACCCATATTGTCAAACTGCTACACAATGGACAAACCTACATGGGAGACAACAGAGATACGACGGTAAGACCATCCAGTCATTGTAAATACACTGGGTAACCAACAATGTAAAAATTTAGCAGATAGCCATGAATTTGCTGAAATGGAAGTCTGGAGATCAGTACAATGAACACGTAAGTCAGTAGAAGCGTCATGCGTATGCAAATATCAGGAACGAAACGTCGGAGGCGCGAGCGTACGTAAAACGCGTGATGTTGGCGCGCGCAGCTCAACAGTAGAATGAAAGGAAGGACGGAGACACAATTTAACATATTCGCTGCAGCGCCAGTGAGTCAGTTCCCTGAAATATGGCTAGAAGAAATCACCTGGACGACTTCACGTGGAAGAATGATCGGAAAGCTGGAGGAGGGGCATACTGTCACCAGTGGCTACAGAGTTCGGAATCAACAAAAGTGTCGTTTCGCGAGCTGGGAAAGCGTTCTAAACCACAGGTGCAGATGTTAGAAAGATTGGTGGTGGCTGCCCGAGGAAGACAACTGCAGGGGGATGACCGATATATCGTTGCAGGCGAAAAGAGGCCGACAGCAGTCAGCAAGCACCATTGCTCAGCAACTGTGTACAGCAACGGGTCGACGCCGCGGTTTACCGTAAGACTTCAAAAAAAGTGGGCCTATTCGCCGCCGTGACTCCGTAGAAAGTCTGCCATCGTTTACAGTGTTGCAGAGAGCACAAAAACTGGACAACTGATTAATGGAGTCGTGTCCTCTTTACGGATGAGAGTGGGTTCTGTACCAGAGCGATTCTCGACGCTTTTGATTTGAGAGAGGTCGGGACGGTTTATCCCAGTAACCTCAAGGGAAGCACACCGTTATGGTGGTTCTGGAGTTCTTTCGGGAGGCATTTGCTGAACGGGCGAACTGAGTTCCACGTTTTCGACAGCGGGTCTGTAACCGATTATCGCTATTGAGGTACTCCTTCCCCGCGTGCGTCTGCTCCTGAGGTACCATTGGTCCTGAATTCATTTTTATGGATGACAATGCACTTCGGACTCTTGCTGTTGAGGAGATACTGGAAAGTGAAGATATCACTGAATGGATTGGCCAGTGTACTCCCCCAAATTTAAATCCCATCGAACATGTGTGGGATGCTTTGGGAGACGCATTGCAGCATGCTTACATCCTCCGGAGAGCACCCAACAACTCAAACAGATGCTGATTGAGGAATGGCACGCTCCTTACAGCAAAAATGCTGCCCCAGCTGGTTCTGAGCATGCAGAAACCGTGCGAAGCAACCATTGCAGTGAGGGGAGGGCATATCCCATATTAAGGAACATCTGTTTTTTGTTCTTCCTCTTGATAGACAATCATAAATCACGATACTATGCGTTTAAAAGCTTGTTTTTGTTTGATTCCATACCGTATGCATTCCCTTTTCAGCGCCGATGCTTTCGTCACCCTTACGTATAATACTCTCCCCTCATTTCTGAATGTTTTGTTTCTGATGATTTCTCGTGGAGTTATGGCAAAACACCCACCTGTTGCTTAAGTTTTGCACATCAGTGTACAATTTCAGTGCTAAAATCGTGTTCTGAATCTGCTTCCAGCGTCGTCGTCCAGGCATCTGTTAAACTACATATGTCTTCTGAGGTGTAGAACCTCTGATTTCCGAAGATGACAGAGTGTAGAAACTGTTGAATCACACAACTTTTCTTTTTTCTTGTATCCCGCACTATAATCCCAAAAACGTAAATCACTAATTACTTTGCATATCGGAATGACCTTAATTTTGCATATTCTATTATATATCTCTCTATATATATATATAATTGCCTTTCATTTGTATTACATTATTAATGATCATATTTTTACATTGATCAAATCTATTAAATATGTAAAAACGTCGCTAACATCGCTGATAATTCTTTAGTTGACTTAAATTATTTTTTTTTTACATTTAGACAATGCAGCTATTTATGTAATGCATTTAACTTAATAAAAAAAATATAAATCATTCATTGAAAGATTCACTTTACAAAATTTAAGAGACTTCGCTTAGCCCCTGAACGTAATGAATGAACTTGGCTAATTCTTTACACATAATTATATTAGCCCTCAGATGATTAATATTTTCGGTTTGTTTATATAAAAAGGAGTATTAATTTTTTTAAGCCATGCACTGAATAAAAATCATGTTTTATTTCTTAATTCAATGAAAATATAACGTACATAAAGGAAAAAAAATTACATCATGGAGGCTAATTTTAATATGTTGACGTTGAAAAAAAATATTATTTTTCCAACACAGCTCTCATAAATAACCTTTATTTTTATGATTCCTTTTGGTGATTATTTTTCAAATATTTATTTTTACTATAATTATATATGAATCAAAAAAATCTAAACATATCCAAATTTAATTTGACGACGATGTTAAGCAGATTTATTGTTCTATAGTGTCTTAACTCATTTAAGGTTGACGCGGCTTAAACACAATGTTATGAGCTTTTTTTCCCTATTTCCTAAGAATAATTTTTGCAAATCTGTTATCTTCCCTGGCTATATTTGGTGAATATTTTTTTTTACAAAAAAAGTTATCATTTTTGTTTTAGGCAAATTTGTGGATTTTTCTTTAGGTTGAAATATCTTATAGTGTGAATAATATTTTTTAAACAATATGAATTTTTTGTCAAACTACAACTATACATCTACATTTTAAAAATATCTTTACATTTATAGATGGCATTAATTCCATGTATAGAAAATTAATTAAGAGAAAAATGTATTTGTGATAATTTTTATTAAAATTATCGTTTTCGTTTTAGGCAGATTTGTGGGTCCAAATTTTTATGGTCCAAATATTTTATTTTACGAGTTGAAATATTTTTAAAATAATGTATTTATTTTATCAACTATAATTATGCATCTACATATGTCTTTACATATATAGATGAAAACAATTCCATGTATAGAAAATTAATTAAGATAAGGAAATGTATTTCGTGAGAATTATTTATAAAATTATAGTTTTTGTTTTAAACAAATTTGTGGATTTTTTTATAGGTCGAAATATTTTACAATACGAATAGAAATATTTTTTTTAAACAATGCAATTTTTTTTCAAACTACAACATACATTTACATTTTAAAATATCTTTACATTCATAAATGACAGTAATTCTATGTATAGAAAATTAATCGTTTTGGTCAAGCTTTGCGTTTTCATAATATTTTGCAACTCACAAAAAAAAAAAAAAATTATGTATTTGTCCTTTTTGTTTCCTTAATTAGACTATTATAAGTGCAATAAGTAATAAATTAATTATATTAAATTAAAAAAAATAATTTAATTAATTTAATTAATTTTTTTTTTTTGTCAAAAGTAAGAAAGGGTTCGTTATTTATGGATTATGTCTCATGGCAATCAAAATCCTGTTATAAAAAATTACAACATATTACTGTGTCCAAAAAGTAAGATCAATTTTCAATTTAAAATTCCCGAGGCTGTAAATGTTTAGAAGTGGTATAAACAGTTCAAAAGAAGGCAGGGAACGGGTTGGAGACTAAGAGAGCTCTGGTCGTCCATACACCTCAACCGACGAAGCTCACGTCCAAAAAAGTACAGATTTGGTGGTTGCAAACTGTCGATTTCCAATTAGAGACCTTACTGATGATGGGCTTTTCAAAAGGATCGGTCAATTCCATTTTGAGTCTCAAACGCATCAAATCTCGATTGATATCGAAAACGCTGAATGCGCCAGCTCACACTGCATTGATTCTTCGTGCCACTTTTCGCCAAAAGTGGAACCCATATGGTTTCCACAACCACCGTATTCACACCTTGCTAATTCTGGCTATTCCCTAATCTCAAAAGACCGCCCGGGGTCACTGTTTTGAGTCGATTGATGAGATTCAACCTGAATCATCGCGTGCTTTGAAGGCCATCCCTACCGATTATTTTTTTTTAGCATGCATTGAGGATTGAAAAAACGTTGGCATAAATGCATTGTGTGCCGGAGGGAGCTACGTTGAAGGCGATAAAATAAATTTGGATTAATAAGTAAAAGAGTATTTGAAAAAAAAAAAATATTTGGTCTTACTTTTTGGGCACAGTAGTATAATATTAAATGCTGGCTTATTTCCTTATTACAAATCAAGCCCCTCTCATTGTTTCTTAAGTGAAGAAGACAAAAACAAAAGCAGATTTTTATCACCCTTACCCAATCCCTGAACCATCTTATCAAATCTCTTCTCTGAGATTTGGGCAAATACTTAACTCCAGCAGACTGAAGCAAATACACACCATTAATTTGGCCGAAGAGATAACATTTGATCGGAAATTTTCTCGCCCAGTAGTTTCGGTTCGACATGGATGAGAAACTCTAGAAATGCTTTTTCTGGTTAGATAAGATACCACGGTGGCAGATGCTTATCGAAACCACCCCTGAAAATATATCTGATATCGGAAAATTGATATTTTATCACCAAGAAGTAACAATCCGTGAAATATTAAATTGAATATGAATACAAATTTCAAATTAAGGTAAGCCGATGGCAAACGTATTCGTTTTGTCATCGATTTCTTATAAAATGTTCTCAATCTATATTCCTTTCTTTGTCAAGAAAATTGTGAAATTAATAAAAGCAAACAAATATTTTCTTTTAACCTTTTAAATTTATTCATTCGTGAAAAACATTATTTAATTTATTTCTTGGCCCGGTGTAAAAATTCAATCTAACAGCATTAAAGTTATATGCAGAAGATGGAATGATTTGGATTAAAATAATAATCAGGATAGTCAACCGTTATTAATATCGATTAATATTATTAATGTGGGATTTATTTGTCTGGTAATCACCAGATAGCAACACCTTACGGGCTTGTCTTTTACAGAGCTGTTTACAACGTGGGGGTGTATTGAACTTTGAACTCTGACCCCACGAGAGGGGAGCGGGTCCCCGTGGATGAGAGAAGAAAGCCCCGCAAACGGCTGGCAGCAACTCTGGTGGGAGGCTGCGTTAGCAGAGAGAGAGAATGTTATTGTCATGTATTAATATTTGATGTAAATATCGCTGTAAATATATTCATTAAATATGTGTTGTTGAGAGAAAACCAACGCTTCGTTGATGTGTTTGGAAATACACCCCTAGACACCCACTTCAAAAGTAAAGCCACTGTTAGACTAGTAGAGAAGTCTAACGAAACTGTAGGTTCGACCGGGATGCATCTGTTGAAACTGGTGTAACCCTACAGAAATTGGGGTTTCGGCCGGGATGCATCTTTTGCAAGCGGCTAAATCTACATTAATATCAACTCAACATTATTAATGTTAATTCGATAAGATGAAGATCGATAAGGTCTTCTTAAGATCTTCAGATGGTCTTCTATAATCGATATGCAAACAAACGTGTACAAGATCATCTGGACTTTCACTATCTCGCTCGAAGATGTATTGAGTACTTGAAATAAGGAAAAAGTTGTATTAGATTACTTGCTTTGTCAATTAAGAGATCTTGTCATGGTCAATTGTGAATCTGTAAGCAGTGCCCGGTTTACAACCTATTTACTCTGACCTCACCTTGAATAAGTTTTCAAAAAATGTTAACTTCACAACTGCAATAGCATGAATTAAGCTTTTAATATGTCATTTCATTAGTTGACAGCGTCTTGATATTGATGGTACATATTCTTATATAGAGTTGGAATGATTGTTGAACAGTTGCTGAAATTGCAGTTTATTTAACTTAAACGCATTGAAATTAATCATAAGTCATAATATGACAAATAATCACAATAAAATTGTTTGGGGTATGGCAGTAACGGACAAAAATATATAATTGTTCTTATGTAGGGTATATAAACATCAGGCTTACAAACTTGCATGATAAATACGGTACACCAAAGCGACTCAGAATTACAAGAAAATACATGGTCGGAATCACATTCCAAACTTGGTCAATGATATTGTAAAAGTTCCGAAAGTTCTTCCAGAATCTTAATTTTACTCATTGCCGCAGTTGTAGTAGAATGACTGGTCGTACGAACACGAATTAGAGGATTTGCGTCGGGCTTACGGTATTGCACAGTATACAAAGCCAGCCGCATAACGCTTGTATGCTCAACGTTATCCCATCCGTAGTCTCTATGTACACCTACACCAGCGGTTATCTAAGGGGTTATCAGACACCCGTAATTAGTTGTGAATGAAGAATACAATTCACATGGAGGAGAGTGTCCTATGCCTATTACAATTTATGCTGAATTCAAGGGGGAGAAATCTATGCCATGCATGTTTTGGTGCAGTGTATAGGAGATCCAGCTAAAAACTAACATGAATCCATATTTCAGTTTCATTATAAATGAGAATGTTTTTATTCATGAGTATTGATTAATAAACATCATATTCCCTTACATGGTGTCATTTCACTTTCTGTGCTCACTTTCACACCATGGAATCGTTTCCATCCAGTGTTGCCATGACATTACTGGTCTTCTAGTGCAAAAATTAAAAATTTGAAGATCAAAGAAGATTGGTGCTGAGATACTACATGCTTAATTTGTTGGCTAGATGAAATATATACTTGAAATGTTTGAAATGATCAATGTTTTTTTCTAAATTCTGGAATAACAGCGGTTAGAGTAAGCATATCAAACTCGTGGTCTGCAACGCATATATTTGTAACTTAGTCAACTTAACAGCATGGAACAAAAATTTTAATTAAAAAAATCGTCGCCTTGTTAACAAGTGGTTGTACGACTAATCGAAATAAATACTAGCGAAAATCAGTATTTCAAAAATATTTTTTTTTTAAAAATAAAAAATAAAAATAATAACGACATTATGTATCTCTGAAAGATCATATTTTATCAAGAAATGTCTAATTAAAACTGCCAAAATTGTTTATCCTGGAAGTTCGAAGATTTTTCAAGCAAGGAATCATGTTTTGATCCTGAAATACAGTTAAAAAAAGAGTGACTGATTTGCCAATCATTCAGATCAGATCACAAAAGTAATGTTATTTTGAAACTATTTCTATAACCTGTGATAACACGTAGTGATGACAAAAGTTCAGTTAGATATGTTTCTTCTGAATGGCAACATGGATTTTAACATTTTTGGGGAATTATTGTAACTAATATCGATGCGTGGCATTGTTAAATAGTTTTTATGGACTACTACAAAAATGTAAAACACTTTTGCCAAGATTGATTTCCAAAAGTTGGAGCTAGTTTAATGAATTAAAAATGGGTTTGTGGTTATATTGAGAAAGATGCAAGCAAAAAGCTATGAAGTATTTAAGATACATCATATCCATTGCATTTTACACCAAATATATTATGTCCAATTTACAGATAAAAACTGTATTGACAGTTATCAAAGGACTTAGAAATTTGATCAGATTGTTATGTTTAAATTAATGACTATTGTCTGCTTTCTTAAGTTATTTAGAAAACAAATACTCAGGCATATCCTATTATACTAAATTACTTTGGCTGTCTAGTCCAAAATTGTTGAACCTAATAAAAGGAGAAATATGCCACTTTTTAATAACCAAGTTTTAAAAGAAAAAAAAAAAAGAAGTAAAAGCAAAAGATTGATCAGTATCTTTTTTGTATTTTTTTAAATCTAATATAGATGCATGATTTATCCTTCATGGTTCATTACAAGGCATTTAATCTATCTAAGTTTGAAACTGTAAGAAAAAAAAAAAAAAAGAAAGCGATAATTACAAAAACGGGCGAATTAGATAAATCAATATCTGCAAACTTATTATGAAGATCAGTAGTTTTTAATGATTTTTCATACATGAAATATCAACAGATAAAATGAAGCTAAGACTTCAACGTATCAAAACACAAAAACATGTAAGCTTTAAAGCTGAAACTGAAAAAAAAAAATTTGCAGATTTTATACTCTTAGAACACGTTTCTTTGTTGTTGTTTTTTTTAATTTTCTTGATAAATAGAAAGTCAGTATTAACCACACGAAAAAAAAAAATAACAGCTATCCAATGATATTCAGAAATAAGAACAAAATGCAGAGAAGTTGGGATGTCCTATCTTAAAAATATTGCTCAACCGATTTTGAAACATTCAAAATTTCGTATATGAAATTATTTCAATGCTTGAAATTACTTCGTGATGCGAGAAATTATATACAGTGGGATTATAAAAAAAAAAATGTCTCGATTTGTGAGTCCTTTAGCTACCATACCATTCACAGAAATTGAATGAAATTTTGTTTTAAGGTATTTTGAGATATGCGCTCAAGAATCATATGAAAAACAACAGTTAAACTCTAATAATTATTGTTAAAGTGACGCGATTTCGAAAATTTCAAAAGGCAACATCTACTTTTTTATTGGAATGTAATCTCCATAGTGAAAAACCATAATTGGCATTGGAACGGTGTCTGTAGCACGAAAACTGCCTGCGCTGGACAGACTAAAAAGAAAAATGGAAACAATCAATAAGAGCAGAGAAACAATAGAAATTTGAATAGAAACAATAGAAAACATTGTAATGTGTTTCACAAATTTCCCACATTGACCCCATCACACACGATGAGACTTTGTATGCGGCAGATGGTGGATAACACTGAAGCACGTACCATAGCAAGAGGAATCTGTTGAACCTGACGTCTGATGGCATCTTTCAAATCAAATCATTTTGCGAATTTAATGAATATACTTTGATTACAGTATCTCCACGGCCAGAAATCCACTGGAGTGAAATCAGAGGACCTTGGGGGCGAAGGAAACGTGAAATGGCGGGAGATAATTCTGTCACCAAATTGTTGTGTTAAGAAATACTTGACAGAATACCTCCCAAATGGGGAGCTCTATATTGCAACCGCATGGCATCAGATAAAGCATTTCGCTGTAGGGTATGATTGAAAGTGTATGCATGTATGCAAAAGACAAAGGAAAACTGTCAAAGTGTAAATTAGAAACACGGCAATTTTGCAGAACAAAAGCCATTATCGGTATTTGATACACACATATATCATAATAAAACCAAGATAACTCTACAGTTCAAAACCCCTGAGATACATAACACACATTCAAACCTTTAAAAATACAGTGGAGGGAGGAGAAATTGTTTTATATGATTCCGAAATGTGCATTAGCTGCAGCAATGAAATTAAAAATCATTAAACGAATACAGATAATAAAAAGGTTGTAAGGTTAGAGTTAAGATGAATATTGTTAAAGATATCCTTAAAATCAAAGACATCTATAGAAAAATATTGTTTAACAGTCATTTAAAAATTTTAAAAACAGACTTATTATTATTTGCCATGAGGACGTAAGAAGAGATCGAAGATTAAAAATGGTTTTGTTTGTTTGATTCCTGGTTCGATCATATATGTAGATATATCACAGGTTCGAAAGGAATTAAATACTAGAATTTAATTGGATAAGGAAATTTGAGGGAATGGTTACTGATTTAAAAATAAATGGTTGATTTACTGATTACATTAAGAGTTGTTTTTATAGTAGAAGAATTATTGAGTTTTTTGCCTAGAGCATTAATGTAATTCAGTTTACAGATGCATGCATAGTTTTTAGAGGCTTTATTAATTGGTGTAGTAATAAATTATTCTTGTAGAATTTTTATTTCTTTTAGTAATGAAATGTAATTTTAGAACATGGGGGATCAAGATGAGTAGAATTACCTGAGAATATAATTGTTATCTTTTTCTCAATGTTCCACTTACACTTCCATGTAAAATTAGCATTAGTAAATGAGGACACATATGCGATATATATATATATTTTGTATCATTATTGTAATATGTTTTATGTATAATGAATATCATTGTTACAAGGTTAGAACTCTTACAGACCCTAATATCTTCAACCTATTTGGGCTTCCCAGAATCTACCAAACATTTTCTTTTTCCAGTTCATTCTATTTCAACACATACAAGATGGGGTTGATCCAATTCAAATACACGTGTAATTTTCATGACAAAAAGGACATTGGTATTATGCACTTTTGACTAATAAAATACAATAAATATGGAAAATAATAAAGAAAAATCAACATACACATTTTTAAAAAAAATAAACTTATTTAAGCATATTGTCCTCAAAAATATTTTTTTCTATTCAAATCAATATTCTTAAAAATAGGCACAATAGATAAGGTTTTCTTCTTAAACATGAGTTGATTTTCGATGAAACTATGAAACCCTTTTGCTACAAATATTATAGGATGTTATCACCGACAACAGATTTAACAGAATGTTGGTTTCCCTACGGGTTAGTGAAAAGAACGAAGGAAAGACAAACATGTCTTTAGGGAGTATCTTACATCCCAGTGATTAAATGGAAAAGAGATACTGGTATCCCTTTTATATTCTTTAGCTAAGAAACAAAAAAGTGTCTATTTTATTAATAGTATGTGATCAAATAAATAGTAATTCAACAAATGCTTTTTTATGTACACTCTGCTTTAAAATTAAAATTTATTTTTTGAACTTTCATTAATATAAAGTTACTTTTTTTATCACATTTTCATGACTTTTTTTTTTTTTATTTGTAAATAAAGTTACAAGTAAAGAGGAAATTTGATGGAATTACTACTTTGCTTTAAAAAAAAGGTTTTTTCCTGATTACCATAAGAGAGGTTTTTATAAATTTGTTTGTAGAAATTGCATAGTTTCTGGTCTAGGACATTAAGGCAATATATCGTACAGATGAAGGCATAGTTATTAGAGGTTTTGTTAATTAATGTAGTAACAAATTTTTCCTGTAGATTTTTATTTCCTTTATTAATGAAATATAATTTTAGAAGGTGGGGGATCTAGACAAGTAGAATAACTTTAGAGGGGCCTGATGGCCGAATGGCTAGCGCTCTGGCGTTCGGTACCACAGGTATCGGGTTCAAATCCCGGCTTTGCCCATGGGTGTTGTAGTGGTTCGGAATCCACTTTAAGCCGTAGGCCCCGATCGTAATAGGAGCGTTGTGGGGGCATTGTTACTCCGCGTCCATGGCTTACCATCAAGTTACACGAGCCCACTGGGTAATGCAAAGTGAGTAACATCGATGCAGCCCTTATGGCAAAGATCACGGTCTATTTGTCAGCTGCATTAGAAGAAAAAAAAAGAATAACTTTAGAATCCAAATGTTATTTTTTTCTAAATGTTCCACTTCCATGAAAAATTAACATGAATAAAAGAGGACACATATGCGCTATATATATATATATATATATATATATATGCGTGTGTGTAATATCATTATTGTAATCTGTTTTATGTATAGTGAATATCATTTAATATCTTTGATACAAGGATATGGAGCTAGAAATGTCCGAGAACTCTTAGGGATTCTAATATCTTCATTTGGGCTTCCCATAATCTACCAAAGGCTTTTTTTTATAGAGATTCCTTCCAGCACAATACATACAGGGTGTTATCGGTAAAATTCTACTACATGTGTACTTTTCATGACAAAAAGGACATTAATATTATGCCCTTTAATATTATTACTTATTGAATTTTTAATATTATGTCCTTTCGAGAACTCTTACGGACTCTAATATCTACCGCCATTTGGGCTTCCCAGAATTTACCAAAGATTTTCTTTCCAGTAAAACACAGACAAGGTGGGGTTGGTCCAATTCCTGTACACATGTACTTTTCATGACAAAAGGAACATTAATAATGTGCGTTTTTGTTCTAATAAAATACACTAAATAAAGCAGAATAAAATAAAAATCAACGTATATATTTTATAAAAAATAATCTTATCATGTTGTCCGCAAAATTATTTTTTTATATTCAAATCAATATTTTAAAAAAATGGCACAATAGATAAGGTTTCTTCATAAGCATAAGATGATTTTCGATGAAACTATGAAACCCTTTGCTACAAATATTACAGAATGTTATCATTGACAATAGATTTAGCAGAATGTTGGTTTCCTAGGGGTTAAAAAAAGAGCCAAGGAAAGACAAACATGTCTTTAGGGAGTACCTTACATCCCAGTGATTAAATGGAAAAGAGATACTGGTATCCCTTTTATATTCTTTAGCTGAGAAACAAAAAAGTGTCTATTTTATTAATAGTATGTGATCAAATAAATAGTAATTCAACAAATGCTTTTTATGTACACTCTGCTTTAAAATTAAAATTTATTTTTTGAACTTTCATTAATATAAAAGTTACTTTGTTTTATCACATTTTCATGAATTTTTTTTTTATTTGTAAATAAAGTTACAAGTAAAGAGGAAATTTGATGGAATTGCTACTTATTTTAAAGACTTTGCTTTAAAGAAAGGTTTTTTCCTGATTACCATAAGAGTGGTTTTTATAGATTTGTATGTAGAAATTACAAAGTTTCTTGTCTAACACATTAAGGCAATATATCGTACAGATGAAGGCATAGTTACTGGAGATTTTGTTAATTTATGGAGTAACAAATTTTTCCTGTTGAGTTTTCTTTTCCTTTATTAATGAAATATAATTTTAGAAGGTGGGGGAATCTAGACAAGCAGAATAACTTCAGAATCCAAATGTTATTTTTTTTGTAAATGTTCCACTTCCACTTCCATGAAAAATTAACATGAGTAAAAGAGGACACATATGCACTATATACACTCAAGAGTCAAAACATTATGACCACCCCTACATTTTGCAATGAACTCGCCTGGATGACGTTGAAGGCACGTGATCAGGTGGAAGTGGTATTTAACTGGTATTAAGTGGTGGTATTAATCCATGCCAAGATGGGTTGAAGCTGTGTTGCGCGCCAAAGGTGGGCCAACTCGTTATTGACAGGTGGTCATAATGTTTTGGCTCTTGATTGTATATATATATATATATATATATATATATATATATATATATATGTATATATGTAATACCATTATTGTAATCTGCTTTATGTATAGTGAATATCATTTAATATCTTTGCTACAAGGATATGAAGCTAGAAATGTTCGAGAACTGTTAGGGATTCTAATATCTTCATTTGGGCTTCCCATAATCTATCAAAGGTTTTTATTATAGAGATTCTTTCCAGTACAATACATACAGGGTGTGATTGGTCCAATTCTACTACACGTGTACTTTTCATGACGAAAAGGACATTAATATTATGTCCGTTAATATTATTACTTATTGTATTTTTTTTAATATTATGTCCTTTCGAGAACTCTTAGGGATTCTAATATATACCGCCATTTGGGCTTCTCAGAATTTACCAAAGATTTTCTTTCCAGTAAAACACAGACAAGGTGGGGTTGGTCCAATTCCTGTACACATGTACTTTTCATGACAAAAAGAACATTAATATTGTGCGTTTTTGATCTAATGAAATACACTAAATAAAGCAGAATAAAATAAAAATCAACGTATATATTTTATAAAAAAAATAATCTTAATTAATCGTATTGTCCGCAAAATGAATTTTTTATATTTAAATCAATATTTTAAAAATTGGCACAATAGATAAGGTTTCTTCTTAAACATAAGTTGATTTTCGATGAAACTATGAAAACCTTTGCTACAAATATTATAGGATGTTATCACTGAGAACAGATTTAGCAGAATGTTGGTTTCCCTACAGGTTAAAAAAAGAGCCAAGGAAAGACAAGCATGTCTTCAGGGAGTATCTTACATCCCAGTGATTAAATGGAAAAGAGATACTGCTACCCCTTTTATATTCTTTAGTTAAGTTTAAACAATAAGTGTCTATTTTAATAATAGTATACGATAAAATAAATAGTAATTCAACAAAGGCTTTATACAAACTCTGTTTTAAAATTATAATTTATTTTTGAACATTATCAATATAAAGTTACTTTGTTATCACATTTTCATGGAATTTTTTTCTTTGTAAATAAATTTACAAATAAAGAGGTTATATCTTAATTCAAAATCTAGGTATTAAAAGTTACTGAATGGAAAGATATATGTGGTAAGTTTTTATTAATAATTTTCCATTCAAAATAATCTTAATGAAGCATAATGTCTGCATAAACATTTTTTTTTTCTGTTCAAATCAACATTTATAAAAAAAATGTGTGCAATAGAATCATAGTTTATTACTAGCGTGATAGATTCATATTGGATTCATAGTGTATTAAATTATGACATACGTTTTGTTGTTGTATAAAATTTTTTATAGGCTGTGTAAAAAGTACGCTTTAATTTATTATACTTATTTAACTTATTTTTCTTCCGCTAAAACAACACTAAAGATGATTAACAAGGTCAATTGATGAAATATTTAGGTAATTTAAAATAACTTATACTAAATCTGAAAAATAAATATTGTTTTATATACTAATATTCAAAATAAAATTCTTGATTTTCTCGAAAAGTAATAAACTAAGGTAAGAACTAATGCTTCCAAACAATATATTGTTTGGAAGCATTATTTCTTACCTTAGTTTATTACTTTTACAAAAATACTTAGTTTATTATCTATTGTTGAATACGTTTGCGTTCACATGCTTGTGGAATATGAATGTCGGCCAGCCTGATATCAAAATTTTTTCACTTTGACAATGCTGCCAATTCCATAGCAATTTTTTTTGCAACCTTTATTGAAATTCAAAAGCAAACAATACAAATGAATAACCACCAACATTTGCTTGATAGAGTGAGGTTGCGTATCGTTGAGACAAGAGAGGTCAATATCAAGTGCAGATAACTAGAAGCACGAAAGGAACACATATCATCGTGTCCAGCTCACAGAAATGTTTTTAAAATACCGAATTTGTCAAGAGAAAATCTCATTATGGTAGATATCTTCGTAATTACAATAGGTTCTAAGTTAATTTTAATGGGTGACAATGCACTTTCTCATAATGTGAATATAATCGACGAATTTCAGGAAAAAGAAGAAATTCGTCTGGCAGGAAAGCGAGTCACCTAAGATCAATACAGCTGAGACAGTGAAGCAATGGCAATTGCATCTAGCCATCCATGTCTCGAAATTATACGTGAAAATAGATTTGTTGAGGTAAGAAACCAACTACCATAGAAAATTACAAATTACATAATTTCCAGTGACAAATCAATTTTGTGAAAACTGCATAATTGTAAAAGGTGATCATATCTTCTATTAACGGGGCTTTTCTTTTAAGATTATTTTTTATATATTTTCGGAACTCAGACCTTATTGCACTGCTGAGTTTCATTCACTATAAAGTTTAAAACCAATATTTTGCTTATTTTTTTTTTATTACACCAACTTATATACATTCTTAATTTCATTAAAATCTGTTTTATATTGTTGAAAACATTATACCATACAAAATTATCAGTCTTGAACAGCAGTGCATTTGCTTTTTTATTACATATAATTCTGTATCTAAAACATCAAAAGTATTTTTAAATGTCTGTTGCAATGAATTGTATTATGCCTCATTTTTTTATCTAAATTGACATTGACAAAATAATTCTTATTGTTGTATGAAATTATTTTTATCACTTGTTCTTCCCCGAAACGTTTCGCTCGAACATTGTTCAACATTCAGAAAAATATAGTGTAATTATAAAATAAAAATCTTAATTTTGAATGCCAGCGTGATTGATTTAGCCGTCATAAAATATTTGTATTCCATCAACAGAATCAGGAACTAACAAAATAAAAATTAAATAATTGGATTTTGAAAAAACAACCAAAGACATGTAGCCAGCTGTTGCACTATTAGTATGTTACTTACAGCATTTTTAGTGAAGTTATAGCATTTTTAGTGCTCATCAGGTGCAGTCCAATCGGCTGACTATCTATTGGACTCTGGTGTGAAATGATGGAGTCATGTTTCATCCATTGTCACATATCGACGCAAAAATTCGGGTTTATTACGATTGAACAGCTCTAAACACTGTTTAGAATCATCAATTCGTTGTTGTTTTGGGTCGATTGTGGTCGATATCTCCAACACGTTCCTTTGATATCTATAGGGTCTCAGCTATCTCACTCAACTTTCCTTTACGGTTATCAGAAATTATTTTGAGGACTTTTTGACGGTTTCGTCTGTAACAGCCTCTTTGGGGCATCCACTGCGTGAATCGGTGCTCATTTCGCCACGTTTAAATTGAGAAAACCACTTCTCTACGGTAGATTTTGATGGTGCAAAGTACGAATAATGTTTATCAAGCCAAGCCTTGGCTTCAATAGTATTTTTTTTTTCGCCAAAAAGCAATGCTTTATTTACACACGTAATTCCATTTTATCTATTTTTTCAAACTAACAAAAGTTGCTTCACTAAAAATGCTATAACTCACATACTAATAGTACAATAGCTCTCAAATTTACACACGTGTCTTTTGAAGGTTAGTGCTAACTAAAAATTATATAGATTTAATACTAGTAGCTCCATCTATGTGTCAGCCTACGAACGTTTAAATCCACCTGTTAGTTGTAGTTGAATTCAAATAACGGTTAACAATTTTTCTGGTTTGGATATGAAAGAAAAGAAACTGTTTATCAGCTTCTTGACGACATAATGTCTTTTCTGCATTTCAAATAATGATTAATCACGACTGTTTTTATGCACATCTTCATCGTTCGAAATTTTTAACAATCATGTTTGCTACCTTGCTACAGTTGTACTTTAGTGACTGCCAGTCAACTGTTTTTTTGTGATGAATTAAAAACTAATCGCATTTTTTTCTAGAGGGGAAAGATGTTTCGGTAACAGGTGGGCTGAAACGTTCGTAGGCTGACACATAGATGGCGCTACTAGTATTAAATTCATATGATTTTTAGCACAACCTATGTGGCAGCCTACGAACTATGTTTCTATGTGTCACCCTACGAACTGTTCAGCCCACCTCTTAAATTCGTATTTCATCACTGCCCTCACCTTTATAATGTTTTTAAAGCATTTTTTATAATTTATCTTTCATTTACATGATTTTAAATATGATTGCTAATTGACATATAATATATTTAAAAATACAAATCACAGAAAAACTTCATTTAAGCAGTGCATCATTTAAATGTTTGAATCGCTTGGAAAATTTACTCAATATCTCAATATCTTTACTTATAATTATACTCAATATCTTATCTCAATATCTCAATATCTTTACTTATAATTATACTCAATATCTTATATCAATATCTCAATATCTTTACTTATAATTATACTCAATATCTTATCTCAATATCTCAATATCTTTACTTATAATTATACTCAATATCTTATCTCAATATCTCAATATCTTTACTTATAATTATACTCAATATCTTATATCAATATCTCAATATCTTTACTTATAATTATACTCAATATCTTATCTCAATATCTCAATATCTTTACTTATAATTATACTAAATATCTTATCTCAATATCTCAATATCTTTACTTATAATTATACTCAATATCTTAAACAAATGCCCATGGATTTTATTGTTTCTACACACACATATTTTTATTATGGATGGTATTTCTTCACTTTTGGTACTTTTGCATGCCATTTGATCCAGACATTCAAAGTCAAATTCTGCAGTCATGAAGCTTATGAAGATATTGAAATAAAAAAAAAAAAAAAGTCTATAAAGATAAGAGGCTATAAAGGCTATAAAGATAGTACCGCATGATAAAACTAAACTATGAAAAAATTATTTTACCTCATAAATATGTTTTATAATTTTTTAATTTGCCTTCCTTTTAGTGCCTTTAAAATGAGTTATACAATTTCCACTCAAAAATAAAGCTCATTTAAAATAAGCAAATATCTCAGATTGTCCATGTATCAGAACTTTATACTATTTAATACGCTTATAAATATCTGTATTGCTTAATTTATAAAATATTAAAACAGTTTTAACAACCAATGAAGCAGATATAAAATTAATGTGCACGAAATTCTACGACAAATTTCAGATTAGTTAACCTTCCATAGATTTCAAAATAAATAAAATTCAAAATAATTAGAGTTAAAATAAAAACACTTATAAACTAAAAAAAAATCTAAAGACAACAATTAGACGAAATAAATACAATAATTAAAAGAATTAATTTGATAAATCTATATTTAATACTATTGGTACTATAATTTAATTGTTAATAGTGTTATGTAGAGAGAAGGTAAAATAAACACAAAAAGTAAATTAGGAATTAATCCGTACTGTGTACTAGTAAACCGCTCGCAGAAGAAATCTCTAAATAACAGTTCATTGCATACGGGGTGGTTCCTATTCCAATTAAGTTCCGAAATCATTAGTTTCCAATTCGTAAATAATTGTTAGACACATGCCCCGGAACACTCAGCTGGTATTCTCCAACTTTGAACTCGTTCCAAAACTATCTTTGGGCGTATTTGTTGTACTAAACTGTCCTCATTAATTAAGACTGTTCCTTAAAATGAGTTTACAATTCGCTTAGTTCCTGTAATTGTCATCAAGGAGTTTGCGACATGTCAAAGCCTAACTGATAAGAACGATAAATCGAATTTCCAGTTGTAATATTTTAAAATATTTATACTAATCATATTGGTAAATGTTATTTAAAAATTGTTTTGCATATGTGATTGATCATTTTAAATATCGTTTTTGGGA
The DNA here is from genome assembly GCA_021605095.1 of Caerostris extrusa. Classification (NCBI taxonomy): domain Eukaryota; kingdom Metazoa; phylum Arthropoda; class Arachnida; order Araneae; family Araneidae; genus Caerostris; species Caerostris extrusa. Next base: position 45,911 of record BPLR01015161.1, read on the forward strand.
TAAACTTTTAGAAATTTATGCATTTATTTATTTATAGTGTTCATTTTTTTTATTTGTGTTTATTTTTACATATAATAAGCTGTAATTACCCAGGAGGTGTGTAACTTCGGAACCACGGACGCGGAGCACCCATATTATGGCTTGAAACAACAATAGATAAAATATTGGTTTTACGAAATATGTCAGTTTGGTTCAAAGCTTAACTTCTAGATTAAAATTTTCAGTGATCAAAGAGTTCTGCCAGAAATATTTTAGACCGAATCAGAGCCTTAAATTTGTAGGGCCCTAAAGACCTAATTATAGAAGGTAGTTAAAATGTACACATGATAATAAGCAGATAAACACAAACAGACGCCAAGTATTGAGTAAGTACACTCATGTCCATAAATTAAGAATAATGAAGTTCAGGCAAAGAAAGAGACAGAAGCAAAACAAATTTGACTTATTTGTAAAGTCTATTTATTAAACAAAAAGGTAAAGAGCAAAAAAGATGCTATATGTTTGACATAATTCATAAAAATTGCGATTTTTACTCCCTGGAGCAAATTTCAAAAAAGAACCTATTTACAAAAACAGTATAACATGGTTAGTATGATGGTTAATATGGAGTATGTCTCCCGGACGATGCAATACAGGCCTTACAACGCCTAGGCATGCTGAGTATCAAATTATCAATCTGATCTTGGGGAATATTACACCACTCATCAAGCAATGCCGGTTGACAGGTGGGAGGGGGTTGATGGGCTGCAACCGTCGGCGAAGCATTGATTCAAGTCCGGTGAGTATTCTGGCCAATCCATACGGGTGATATCCTCCAATTGAAGGCATTCGTCTACAATGTTTGAACGGTGAGGACGGACGTTGTCATCCATAAACAGAAATTCAGCACCCGTGGCGCCCCGAAACAAACGTACATGCTGTTCCAGAATGACATCCCGATACATGTGGCCTGTCATCGTTACACTCTGAACAAGCAGGTCAGTTCTGGAACCAAGAATAATTCCTCCCCAAACGAGCCATCCTGCACCATCATAACGGTGTCGTTCAATGATGTTCTCTTGGTGTAATGGGTATGGCGCTCTCCATGTGAAAGTCCGGCGAGAATCTGACTGCAACCAAACCTGACTCGTCGGAAAACATCACACAAGACCACTGTTGCGGTGTCCACAAATGCTCTCTACTCCAGGTTAATCGCAGGCGACAGAGAGTTGCGGTAAGGGGAACACATCTGACATTAAAATTTACACGGTCTGCCTTGAAACTGTCGTCGTACCGGTAGTGAAGAGATGACGAGAAGATGCTGTGATTCTGTTTCTTTTGGCAGTAAGAAATACTGGTCCTCATTCGGCATTGTAACTCGGGGCGACTAAACGACCATCAGAAATCGTTGCCAAAGCCTGAGATGACACTCTGAATTTGTCCAGCTGGGTACGTCCACATTCCAGTCGTCCGATAATTCTACCACGTAAAAATCATCCAAATGCTTCCTTTGTGCCATAACTAGTTATTGTTGTTGAAAAATGCCATCATTCCTTTATGATACAGAAGATAACTTCGGCGCCATCTGGTGGTTTCCTGTAATTTTCTTATTCTTCTTCAAGAGATTCGACAGGTGAAATTTATATTTAGAGTTCAATTGCTGTGTGATTCTGAATTATCCTTAATTTATGGATAAGTATTTGAAAGTATACATTTCAAAATTTAGTAACAATTTCTTTAAACTATTGTGAATATTAATATATAAGTTTTTAATCAATGTTTTCTTTTTTTTTTGTACTTTTGTATGATAATTCCTCATGATATTCACAATAAAATTGTGCAATCATGAAGCCTATTAAAAATATGTGAATTGAAAAAAATACTATAAAGATGCTACAGTAATATACCTAAAATTAATTTATTAATTTGCATCATTGCGAAACTCAAATTAAAAAGCACTGTTAGTACGCTTTAAAGAATGTTGCAGGATATTCACTCAAGAAATAAAGCAAAATATCTTATATTGTACGAGAACTTGTGTCAGAACCCTCATGTATTACAACCTTATTATGTTTAATATGCTTATAACTATGTTCGTTGATTAATTTATAAAATATTGAAACAATTTTAAAACCAATGAAGTAAAAATACATGAAATTAAGGTGCATGAAAATCTACAACAAATTTCAGATTAGTTAACTTTTCATAGATTTCAATATAAATAAAATTCAAAATAATTAGAGTTAAAATAAAAACACTTACAAACTAAAAAAATCTAAAGAAAACAATTAAAATAATTAATTTGATTAATCTATACTTGATAATCTATAATACTGTGCTGTAAAGAGAAAGCAAGATAAACACAACAAGTAAATTAGGATTTAGTTCCTATTGTGTACTAGTAAAACGCTTGGAGAAGAAAACTCTAAATAACAGTTAATTGCATACGGGGTGGTTCCTATTCCAATTAAGTTCCGAAATCATTAGTTTCCAATTCGTAAATAATTGTTAGACACATGCCTCGGAACGTTCAGCTGGTATTCTCCATCTTTGAACTTGTTCCAAAACTATCTTTGGGCGTATTTGTTGTACTAAACTGTCCTCATTAATTACGACTGTTCCTTAAACTGAGTTTACAATTCGCTTGGTTCTGTAATTGTCATTTAGGAGTTTGTGTTAGTTTGCGACATATCAAAGCCTAACTGATAAATGGAATTTCCAGTTATAGAATTTTAAAATATTTATACTAATCACATTAGTAAATGTTATTTTAAATTTTTTTTTTCCATATGTGATTATTCTAAATATAGTTTTAGGGATGAAGTTTTAGAATTTTAAGTATTTATTTCTCTCTTCTGTTTCTACATATGCATTAATATAGCCTGAAGCAGTGTAATAGATAGAATATTGGTTTGTGCTTGGTTCAAACCTAACTACTAAATCACAAATTTCTGTGATTAAAGAGATCTTCCAAAAATGTCTTACCCTGGAATCAGAGCATAAAATCTGTAGAACCTAAAGTCCTAGTTATAGAAGATTCTAAAATTTACATCCATTAATAAGAGGGCAAGAATAAGGCTGGAGTTATTTTTTAATACTTGAGTTTAATTCTTCATATAATTATTAATATGAGGGCTGAAGCAACGTAACAGATAGAATATTGGTTTTACGAAGTATGTGAGTTTGGTTCAAAGTCCAACTCCTTGATCACAATTTTCTGTGATCAATGTGTCTTGACAAATAGTCTTAGCCTGAAATCAGGGCGTTAATTCTTTACACGCACACAATAAGAGTAAGGATAAGAAAAAGGCGAAAGAAGATAAGAACACACAGAGGTCTAGCATTGGATGTCCATTTCTAATTTTGGTTCCAATTTCTATAAATTACTTTGAATAATAATGTTATTACTAAATTTTTAAGCAAAATGTTTTATAAATAAAAAAAAAACAAGAAGAGTTATATAAATAATATATTTATCCGAAAGAATATGATTATAAAATTTAGTGCGTTAAAATTTTAAATATAGAAGTATTCCAGCCATCTCAATAGTTTTGCTTCAGTGACAATTTAATTTAATATAAATACATTTTTTACAGTTTTCTTCCTTAAACAGAAACAGAAACCCAACAAATTTCTTTGTCGAAATTTTATTTATTAACTAAATACAATATACAGTGGGTGTCTAGATTTAAGTCAAGGGCTGCTTTGGGGTAAGGGCAAGTAGTCTGTCGTTTAGCGAGAACAGGGAGCACTACGAGTGGCAACTGAAATCATCCCTCCCTAAGGCCAAGAATGGATCAATCAAATAATGCAACCTTATCCTTCATTACCTTTGCTCATATAAGGCGATATATATTTTCTCTATTAAATCCAAAATTGGAATTCCCAATTGTGTAGGTCAACAAGAATTCCCAGTTCCTTGCCTAGAGCTGTCTGCATGACCATTTTTAGACTTGTCCCGGGCCATGACACTTATAGACCTTACAGTCACCTGTACAGAATAGAATTGGCTGCTACAGATATCTGACCACTCTGTGACTATAGCGCGCCCATGACTGGAGAGCACCTCATCATATTGCAACATTGTTCCTAACTGCATATCTTCTTCAAATTCATACTATCAGTTCCACTCTCGCTATATATATTTATATATCTTGTTCAAATTTTCAATCATTCATAAAATACTTTTTATTCATACACTCAAGTTCAAATATATTTTTTTAAACTTGTAGTGGATGACACTTGATGTTAACAGAGTTTTTTCAAACATTAATTCATTCATTAAATTTTATTAATTAATTTTAGTTTTATATATGGGAAAAGAATGTCTCTTATATAAGATATTTAGCACGATATAAATTTAAAAATAAATACCGTCAGTAGCGAAGCGTGTAGATCGCTGGAAAATAATTTTTTTCATTCTGGGTTCTAGTGTGAGTCAAGGAGGGAACAACATAAGAAAATGAAATATGTGAATAAATTAGTGAGAGAGATGGAAAGTATGCATGCGAGAAAGAGAGATAATTTTTCTAACTTAAAAAAAATGAATGAAAATTATTTATAAAGGAATGCAATATAATAAGAAAAAAGTAGGAATTGACTTTAAAAAATTATTTTTATATTACTTGTTCTGTTACACTCAATGCCTTTAATGATGTTTTTGTCGTTCGACTAATGATCGAGAGGTCGGAGACAGGAATAGGATTAAAAATTAAGTTATAAAGTGGTCTAACCAAATAATTACATTAATAATTAATTCTTTTATAAAGCAACAAATTGTTTTAACTGGTATAAAGAAATTCAAAAGTTTTTGTAATTTCAAATAACGTATTTGAAATCTGGCTATAACAAACAAAATTCAAACCTAATTCTTATTAAAATTCATAATAATACAATTTAAATATTCATTTTTAGATGCAAATTTCTTGTTATGAAATAAAATAACAATTTATAAATATAATATTATAAAATTCATTATTGATAGATTTATATATCTTTACAAATTATTCCTCATTACTTAAAATTTGAATAATAAAATGTTTTATAAAAATTTGTTTTCGATAATGATAAATATTTTATCTGCTAGCAATAATTATAATTTATTTTTAATCATTTCTTTAAATAAATAATCATACTTATCCAGATTATGACGTATAAACATATAAAATATAAATAGTTTAGTATAAATACATGTTTGAAAAATGTTTAGAATTAAATATACAATTACTTACATTTTTCTTAACAACTGATTAAAATAACTTTAACATGAGTAAATTTTAAAAATTTGGTAATTATCTCTTTGAATTGTTTGTTATATGTTCTCAGACAATACCACTTTCTATTATCACTAATAATTATATTATTATTAACCACTTTCTTATTATAGATGTGCACACAATTGTTTTTACAAGAATTTAATAAATAATTAAATTCATTCATATTTTTTGAAAATATTTATTTAATATGTTTGATAATAAGTAATAACTTTATAACATATGAAACTACAATGCATATCATATAATTATTAGAAATGTGTTCTATTAAATATATTGTTCAGCTAACATTATTAAATAATATGAAAACTTTAAGTGATATTTCATTTTTGATAATGATAACTGTTTTCTGAATTTTAATGAAACTAAATGAAAACATCATTTAATAAAAACTAAATAAATGTAATGTATTTTAAATGCATTTGTAAATCTAATATTTTAAAAGCAATTCATTTGAATTCAATTCCAGTATAAATTGAAATAAATTTTGTATAGAAAACGTGAAATGTCAGCACAAAAAAACATTTATATAAACGAAAAAAATGCAGGTCCAGAAAACTGTTTGCTTTTCTTTTACTCTAGAATAGAAGTCCGAAACACAAACATTGAAAGACAACATTGAACCAAGTTTTTTCCCTCAGTTATTTCCCCTTATTTTTCCCCCTACTGCAGACGGTATCGAGGGAAATGTCATATTCCTAAAGTACTAATATTTTGGCCTTTGAAAAAAGAATAAGTATATGAAGTTTAATAGATTCAGGGCAAAGAAAACAAGAACTGAATCATTAAGTAAATTGTAATTAGTTTGATGAAATGAATTATATTAGATAGAGGATTTTTAATAATTCCTTTAAGCTGAGATAAAAAAAAAATTGATTTATATTATTGTATTAAAAGATATTCATTTATTTTTAGATTAAATACATTTCTACATTTCATACATTACTTGAATTTTATTTAGAGAAAATCTTTTAAATTACTTACATAAATCTTTTAAATAAGAATTAAATATTTTATTTGTTAGTAATCGAAATAATTTGATTAATATAAAAATAAAGTAATTACTTTTAGATTTAAACTTAGGGAGATTTAATGCATTTTTTATATATGACATATAGAAAATATGTTAATGTTCTTATCTTTAGAGATAAATTTTAATTATATGGTACACATTTTAATATTTTCTTCGCTGTATCTCAAAATAATTCTATTAACATTATGAGAAAATTATTTACTTTTAGAAAACCAATTACTTACAGATTAAATATCTTGAAAGTTTGTATGTGTAAATTTTATTTACGAAAAATCTATTTATATTTTTTCATTAAAATACTAGAAGAATTTAAATAAATGGAATGATTTTTTTTTTAATTTAAAAATTAACGATTTAATGACATTAAATAGTTAATATTTTTCTATGTCGATGTCTAAATAATTTTATTTTTATATTTGCACTATATGAAAATTCTGTACTTTTATAATAAATATCATATATAACATTAAATATACCTTAAAAAATATTAGATTAATGCACAATTTTACACAAAATTCTAAAGGTATAACAACTAAATACATGCATATGATTTAAAATTAACTTATTCATTAAGTTCATAATTATTACTTTCAATTGTACAAACTCATAAAAATGACCTTATATCAATCATTCAATTTTAATTTAAAGATCTGAAAAAATTAATATTAATTTTACATTTAAAACTTTGCATATAAATAAATTCCACAAATATAGAAATTCATAGAATTATAAAAAATTTGAATTCTTTATAAATCTGTGAAAATGCTAACAAAGTATTGTTATGAAAATCATAGAAAAATGGGTTCATTTAGTATAATTTCTAATAAAAATAATTTTTATATCGATTTGAACAAGAACATATTACATGCAGGACTGAATTAATTAAAGTGTTGTTTCATGGATTATTTTTATTAATTCTTCTGATAAAATTGCCATTTTAAGTGCTCCTATTATTGCAATATTTCATCGAATTCTCAATTAAACTGCAAAATTTTAATGATGTTATTCTTAAGATGCGTAATTCCAGTTTTTCATTCCTTCAACACATACTGAATTATCTTAGAAATAGGCACCAGTCCATTTTTAATTACTGTTTACGTTGTTATAATTTTATATTTTATTTACTATAATTTACATTATAAATCCAGTATTCATTTTTTTATTCGACATAATTTTTCTAATTAAAAAAGGCATTTTAATTTTTTTTTTCCTCCCATTATAAATTTTAAAAGGCAATTTTACAGAATATTTTAGCTCTTTAAGAAGGAAAATAAACAGATTAAAAATTTAATTAAAATTAAAATTTTCTAAATTGAAATAAGTTATACTTCGAAATAAATTTAATGCTGTTAAATATTGGTAAATTTTTGCTTTTGATTTATGCATACCACAAACAACACTCTCATGATGACGTTGCCTTTTTAGAAGAATTTTGTTATGGTACTTGTGTCCCTATTTGCTTGTATATGATAGAAAAGCCAACCCACCCACCAGACAGTATGTGAGACATTTACACACTCTCAATATCAACAACAAATACCTTATTTTCTGAATTCAAGAACAACAAAGTGCCTGCTAACAAATTCAAAGCTAAATCACCTGCAGAATATGCTCTTAACCTTTGTGACAAGAATTTGGTTGAAAACTATTAGTTTATTCAAAAAGATTTTAACCAAAGTTTTCCCCTATTCTTCAAGTACTCTTCATTAAATAAAGTATTCATCAAGTATTTCTTGAAGAAATACTTTAACCATTTTAATTATCAATTTAATTAACTATTATTTTAACCATTTTAATTATATTTTTTTAAATAGCAATTTTAAAATCATTTATGTGGCACTTATTAAATCTTTAAAGTAATATAGAATCAATATGTTTTGTTTTTAGTATACCGGAATGCAATTAAAGATTGTGAAAATATACATTGAAATACAATTTTACTATTAAAATAGTGTCTTCATTCATTCATCATGCCATAATTTCATTTTTTGCACAATGAATATTAAAAATACAGTTATGTAAAATTAATGAAATGTGCTCTGATGAAAGGAAAATATATAAATATTAAAATCTGTAAAGAATTTTGTAATATATTTAAAATAAAGAAACATAAATCTTTAAAACCTACGCATATTTAAAATGAATTATAGATTAGCAGATAAGAGTTTATAAATCCGTTATTACAAAAAAAAAAAATAGATTTGATGTATTTCTTTTTAAATATGTTTTTATAAATGTCTTTGAAAACACTAAATTTAATTTTATACATCAAAGAGAATGTAATTAAAGAAGAGTTTATTTAAACAGGAACTAAATTTAATGTATATGTTTAAATATTTGTTGTAATATACGTGTAACAGCATTTCCCTATAAAATAGAACTAAAAATATATTTTAAATTATTTTAAAATTTAATTTACAAGGAATAATAATCAAGATTTGCAAATTTTTAAGTATTGTTAAATCATATTTTCACTGTAAAATAAATATTTAAAGTTTATTAACTTATACTGTTGCTATTATTTTCAGAAAAATGTTTAAGGCGAAACTTCATATAGTTGATCATTTGGTCTTAATTAAATTAATTAAAATTAATTTGCACACTTAGCTATAATCCCTAGTAATAAAATAATTAATATTAATTTTAAAGGAATTCACACAGAAAATATATTTCATCACAAATATTTTACAAAATGCATATCTTAAATTTACTGGAAAATACAATTTATATTATTATATACATTAACATTTCAGCAATAATCATGTATTTACGCACTTTAATGTAATAAGAGTTTGTATATGGAGTAAAAACAAAAAATAAATAATAAGTACTTAATAAAATCTGTACTTATTAAAATATCTAGTACCTAATAAATAATTAATAAGAAATGTAAAATTTGTGTTCTGGACATTTTTTTTTATTTGTTCTTAGTGAAAATGTATACTTTCGATGTAGTAATTCATTTAAATAAAATAATTTTAAACCGAGTGTATTTTTAATTATTCAAACCTTTCCTTCACATTAAATTCAACATATTTATATTAGGAATTTTTTTAATAGTGTGCGTTTGTATACATTATAATGTAAATATTTTACAACCTTGATAATTAGTTTTTTTTACTTTTATAACGATATAATTTGTTTTTTGTTCACAAATAAAAATAAAGACAAAATTTCTTTAGGATAATTATATAATTAAGTCAAATTTTTATTTAAATTCATAATTTTTTAAAATTCTTTATAAAAATCGTCTGCTTTCGTCAAGCATTTGCATAATATTTGCATAATAAATATTTTTGAAGAATCAAGACCTTTTTTTTTTTAATATATTTTACATTTTTTTATATTCTGTGTTATTTTCTAAGCAAAATATTTATGTTTTATATCCTTGTTTATTTACATTCACACTTTTATCTGGCCAGAAAGGAATAAAATAAATATTTGTCTGGTACTTTTTTTTTCTTTATTTTTATGCTGTAGTTAGCTACAAAAGGATACACAATATGAATTATATTAAAAATTGTATTTAACAATATTTATTTACTATGTAATGTTTAGAAATAATAGTAATTTTATATTAATAATTAACAAAAGTACAAAAGGAACCACTCGTCACAATGAAGATCTTCGTTAAACTGAAGATACTTGAAGAAAGGGAAACGGTACGGCATGAAAAAAAAGGTCCAAAGTGCATTAATAGATGCTGACGTTAGCTGCTTTAAGAAAGTAAATTCGGCTGCCAGTGATGCTTTAAATATAAATTACAACGTATTTGGCATGAGTTGCACATTAAACAACTGTAGTTTTCATTGTGCTTGATTGTTTCGGTTTTTGACAGAAAAAATGACTTCCAAGTCATTCAATAATAGTGACACTGCTAGTCGAAATTCCATCCACCACGGCAAGGACATAATTGAATGAAAAAGAAAAAATCGGTGAAATTTATGACGAGTGTTTCTTTTTTACAGCATTTTGATAATAATTCTGTATATTATGATATCACTCTATCGAAAATCAACTTCCCTTTAAGAATTCATCCTATCATTAATTGGTTTTATTTAAAATTCATACTTTTTAAATATATTTAGGCTTATTTTTATTGACATTAATTTTGAATTTAAACTACTGAGTATTGGTTTGTAAAGTATTATATGCATCATCATGATCATTGATGCAACAGCCCCATTGTGGGCCATGACCGTCAGCCTAATGGCAGATTTCGAAATATGAGATGTTATCTTTTTACAGGATAGAGTTGCAAGCCCTACGCTCAACTCTCTACAGTCATATTAGACCGGGATCTACGTCTTAAATTGGATTCCGAACCACTACAAACATCCATGGCACCGTCGGTACGGAGCGCCGAGCGCTAGCCACTCGGCCATCAGGCCACATTGTATGTATGAATCATATAACGCAATTAATGGAATTTTGAGTTTTAATGGTAATTTTAGTAAGTTAATAGTTTTTATAAAAATTATTTGTTTAAAAGTATTTAGTTAAAAACTAAATATTTTAAACAATTAAATTAAAACTAATATAAATAATTTTATTATAATTACAAGTAATAAAACGAAAACAAGTAAATATAATAAACTTTTATTTACTTGTATTTTTTATTTATTTTGTATTCAATTCACTTGTATTTTATGTTAAAATTTTTTATTTTATGCTTCCTAAAAAACTAAAAACTTCCTAAATTTCCTCCAGAAAATTTCCTAAAAACAACATTTTAGTGTTTCTTTGCTTATATTTCTTTCTAATTAAATTTACCAAAATAAAAATAAAAATATTTTTTTCTTGATGCTAGTAAATAAATAAGAATATATAGAAATACAAAATGATATGAAACGGGAACAAGTCTTTTAATTACTCAATTACTTAAAGAAAAACATTGCACGTGTAAATAATCGACATTTTTATGTTTCTTTTTAAATATATTTAGCCACATTTTGTTGCACATTATTTTCGAAATTAAAATGATACAATATATTCAATATTGAATGATTTTAATTTTTGAATATTGGTATATGAGTATTATATTTGTCACATATTTACGACAGAAAGTTTAATGGTAATTTTAGTAAGTTAATATTTTTATAAGTAGCATTTGTTCAAAATATTTAATTACAAACTAAATATTTTAAACAATTAAATTAATAGTAATATAATTGAATTTATTATAATTACAAGTAATAAAATGAAATACAAGTAAATATAATAAGTTTTATTTACATGTATTTAATTTTAATTTTATTACGTGCATTTTTAATTTATTACTTGTATTTTTAATTTATTTATTTTATTTTTATTTAATTTTTTTGAATATAATTTATTTAATTTACTTGTATATAATTTATTTAATTTATTTGTATTTAAATTTAGTTGCATTTTATATTATTTTTTATGCCAGAAAAATTAAATAAAACCAATATTTTGGTTTTCCCTTGCTTATATTTTTTTCTAATTAAATTTACGAAAATAAAAAATAAAAAAATATTGAATCTAGTAAATAAATAAGCATATATAGAAATGCAAAATGATCTCAAAGAGAAACAAGTCCTTTATTTATTCAATTATTTAATGAAAACTTTGGGGAAAAAACACAAACATATTTATCATTGATTTGCTCCACTCTTTCTCTTTGATCTTTTTTTTTTTTTTTCATTTGGGAACTGTTTCTAAAAATAGAATGCAGGAATAATCCAATAATTCTACAGAAATAATAACCTTGCTCTCCTTCTGACTGAGTTTATCGAGTACCCGTCAAACGTGACATTAATCACGAGAAAGGTTAATGAGAAAAACAGCGATTTCTAGGAAATAATATTCCGGATTCAGAGTTGTTTCTAAAAATAGGAGAAGACGCAATGATAATGAGACTGACGGAATGAGGAAGAAGCACACTTAGTGTTAATGGATTGAATAAGAATGAGAATTGATGACTTATTTTGAGGATAATTTTTTTTTCTCCTGTTGTCTGAAGTTGAAAGCAATTTCTTGCAGCTGTGTTGGTGTTATTCATTTCGTCATTTATTTGCATAATAAAGAGAAAGTGCAGTATATTTTGTAAAATAAATATAATTTTTAAATATCATAAAATAAAAAAACCTTTTTATTAGAAATTTGTAATAATAAAATATATTGTTTATTTACATAATTTATTTTATTGCTTAAATAAATATGATAAGACGACACATTGGCGATTGTATCAAATAACAATCGAAACATATGAATATGGTTTTAATAATAAGATAATAGATAGTTAAAAGAAATTACGAAAAATTATAAAATGTTTCAATTATTTCATATTTCTGATTTAAAGACGAAATTGTTGAATATTATTTGATTGCTTACTATAAATATTATTAACTTACTTCTAAATTATATGTTTACAAAGTATTTTCAATTATTATATATGTAGTATACCAATATTTCTTGTAAATATATTAATATTTACTTATTTTTTTCTAAAATATTTTTTTATAAATAGCAATTGATTAAAATATTTAATTTCTTTGATTTTATGTTGAAATTGTTTTTTTTTAAATGCTAAATTTATACTAAGGAAAGTAAAAAACAAAAAAAAATAAATGTACTCACTGTAAATGACAAATATGAATCTCTATTCGTAGTATTTTGTAGAAGTTCTTCATTCCCATTCATCGTAGTACTTGATCTGCTTTGTCCAGGATTCAACTTCCTTAAACTGTTTTCTTGCCATTGGTGCGGTTTGGTTATATTTAAGTTTCAACCTTCAGCCTTGACGATGTCCTTCTTCCAATCTTACCATCTTCTCTCAAAGTTGACCACCTTCTTTCATCATTCAAACGTTGGTTAATCAAATGTCATTTAAACTGTATGTTTTTCAATTTCTCTACATAATGTCAAAATACACCTGAGAAATTCGATGATACACGCCTGCAAATGAACGCCTT
>BPLR01015162.1:0-30253 GCA_021605095.1 Caerostris extrusa
TTTTTACAAAATATATTTATTTTATAATGGCCAAAGTGAAGTGTAAAATCAATGTATTAAAAAAAACACATTATGTGTGAGATCCATATTCAAAAATTCACTGTCGAAATGATGAGAAAAATTAGCTTTGGTTCTAAAATTGCGAATATATGATAGTTGTTGTTAGCGTTTTGTTTCAACTTTACACCTGCGAATCTTTTTTTTTTTTCTTTTAATAATGAAATTGACCAAATACAAAAACACGCCAACACCCATTACAACATGCAAATACCCAAATGGAGATTCGATCTTGCAAAAACTAAATGAAAGAATGGAGGAAGAAAAAATATCGCACTAGTCAAATAAATATTTTTTTAATGATTTCATTTTTAATTTTGATTATATTTATATATTTTTTATATTTCATTTCGAGTGTTATATATTTCTTTACAGCGTGCTTTTTAGTCTCATTATTATTATTATATTATCTGTGGTTGCATGTAGAATAATAGTAAACACAAAAAAATAACTCATCCTATTTCAATGTTTCACTCCAAAAAGAATGTCTGTTAATCTAATAGGAGGATATATAATTTTATAGGCGGCCCGCAGGAATTAGGATGCATTTCCAAAGTGGCCCGCAAGATCAGTTTAGGTTGGACACTCCTGCTTAGATAATATGCAACATTTATTTCGTTTCCATCTGCTAATAGCCACTTTGTAAATACTCTTCAGAAATAATAACTGCTACTCACTTAATTTTCTTGCAACTGATTTGACGTTGTGGAACATAAAGGTCTTTCAATTGAACCAGTTCCATTGTGTGTTTTATTGATGGAAACAGAGATCCCCATTCTGTACTTTTGGCTGATTTTCTTTTATCGTAATTCTTATTTTTATAATTGGATTTTTTTAAGTATATTTTGGGCTGCTTTACTTTCTCATCTTTAAATAACTATTTAAATTCGCTTGCTGCTTCTTCTTTGTATTTAGAACCATTTGACAGGATCTTCTAGCTCAATTTTTTCAGTTCTGATATCAATGTCCATGCACTATTTCCACTAGGTACTGCTGTGGCTATCTGAGGAAAGGATGAATATTTTCTTTGTCCATGATAATCTTTGAATTCTTTCGAGGGTTAAATGCTGAGAATCTGTCACTGACGATACAAGATGGACTGTCAAATGTTTTCTGCTGTATGATTAGTTTCTCTAACCCATTTTGCGCAGTGTTGGATCTTGCCTAAGGATATAACCGTTAGAATTTTTACAAAAAAAACGCCCGACTCATGTCTCAGTTCTTGATGATATATGTATCCATTTTGAACAGAAACTATATTGAAATTGCCCAGATAATATGCAACATTTTTACTTTGTGTTTATCATCTGCTAATAGCCATTTTCGTAAACGCTCTTTAAAGTATGAATACTTACCGGCGCCCAATTTTTCTTATAATTTGAAACAAAAGAATAGTATAAAGGTTTTTTAAAAACCACGCTAGATAAAAATAAAGAATTTATGGAAAAGTGTGAAAAGGGTCGATGTACAAAGACTTACACGTCTAAGTCGACTTACAGAAAGGAATAACTTGTCATACAGAATTAATACGTCATACTGGACCGTATGACGTCCCAATTATGATGCAAGATGTCTATAATTTGACTTTACAGCTTCGTTCTTGAACTCTGGAACATCGAGAGACCGAGATTTTTATACCCCCACGAGATACAACCCCTCTCCCTTTTACCTGGGGTGGGGCTAGCAACGCTCAATCGTTGTTCCTCCTTGTCGACATTTTGTGAATTTTGGATCTGCTGTCGAAAAGTACTTTCCGCTTCATAATTTTATTTCTTAATATCCTACATGTTACAAAATTTGTCATATTAATTATTTATGTGTTTAGTTATCCGGATAATTTACATAAATGATTATTTCTTTGTGGGGAACAAAACCGCATTTTGCTTTTAAAACATAATTAAATCGCTAAAAAATAATGCTGTTTTTCGTTTTGTAAACTTTTACCCAGTCCATATGTGCTATTTTTTTGCAACGTTTAAGTGCACTTTTACACATAACAATACATAAACCGTGTTAAAATAACACTATTTAAGCATGCAATCAAAGTCAGTTCTTTTATCTTTACCAGCTTCCATGAAGCTAAGTCTCGTATCCATTTGATGGTGAGCAATTGCACATGGCCACACTAGAGGCCACCCATCTTCGGGCTGTAGCAAAACATACAAACGCTTCACTAGCAATAACGTCATCTTCCACTTCACTAACGAGTTCTTTCATTCACACTATGACCGAGTTCATCGTCCAATACAAGGTGGACAACCCGCGGCCACCCTTGAATATTTTTCGGCCTATGACATTTTATCACACTTTTACAAAATATATTTATTTTAGAATATATTAATATAATAATACATATAATATATTAATATATTTATTTTATTTAATAAATTACATTAATTTGAGCAGGCTATCTTAATGAACACAGGATTATGACTGAATATCTCTCGATAGAAGAGATTTAGTCATTTGAGAAAGAATTTGTGTTTGACTGTTGAAACCTGCTAAGCTTTTTCTCTTCTAAGTGTCTGTTTAAGAAGAGGTGCCAACCCGTGGTTATATATATCTATATATATATATATATATATATATATATATATATATATATATATATATATATATATATATATATATATACATATATACATACATAAATATATTATATATATATATATATATATATATATACATATAATAAATACATAAATATATATATATATATATATATACATATATACATACATAAATATATATATATATATATATATATATATATATACATATTGGCAGTTTTCGGGTTTTCCCCTTGAAAGTCCTCCCGGGTGCAATTGCCCTCTTTTTTCTGCGACACGGAGCCAAGACCCTTTCCGTCCACCCATGAGTAGAAAATTAATGTAACCCTAATCACACATATTTTAAAAGATTTTCGACGAATTTCATCCCGAGGAAATATATTCAGGCGTAAATACTTTTTATTCATCCACACAATTTCTGAACCATGTTTTCGATAATGGATTTAAGAAAATTTGTGAAATAAATTCCTCTTGATCAAAAAGATTTATCTTCTCAATTTGTTGTGAAACATAAAGAAAAAGAAATGATTTTAAAAATATTACGCCAGGACGCGGTGCACAAGACTAGTTGAGGTAATGTGGTGTATTACTTACATAAAGCTAATGGAATAAAAATATAGTAGGAAAATAGATACATAAATGGTTGTGAAAAACTATATTCCCACTAATCATTGCTCCATGACGCTGAAGAAGGAGGTCAGTGCTTACTTTCTTCTGCTAAAAGTATGAAATAATCTATATTTGTGAAATATATAATCAAAGTCATTTTTAATTCAGTTTTCAAAATAAATTCTTCACTAAGAAAACATTCAATATGAAATTCACAACTGTTTGTCTGGAGTTAGTCAAGCTTACTTAATCGCCAAATTTGTAAAATTTATATTATTCTATGGTGCATTATGCAATACAATGCTTTTAAAGAAGAAGGAAATTGAATAAAAAAACATGACAAGAAAAGTTGGTTAATCTGTTCAGTATCTGTAACATTTTCTCTTGTATGATTGATTTTTCTTAATAATATGGTTGCTTGGATCTTTATAGGTTTTTCAAAAACGGCTAAATTGTAAAATATGGATGGAAAGAATAAAATGACTCACAAATGGCGACAAATGCATTCAAGGAAATGTGGGACCAAATCGTTAAAATTATGACAGTGAAGCCAGTGCTTTTTCGTGAAAAATGAAACTTGGAAAAAGAAAACTTGAGCGGAAGAATAAGCTCAATGGCCGCCGTGAAGTTGCAACATTAAGATGGCTACCAACAATTCTAACTGTAAAAGCAAATAGCGGCCTTACGACCAATTGGCTAGCGTTCTGTCCCTTCGTACCATAAGATTCAGCCTCGATTCCGTTGTTTGATGTGATTTATGGTCATGCGAAATCCCGATATATATATATATATATACATATATACATACATAAATATATATATATATATATATATATAAATATATATATATGTATATATATATATACGTATATATAACCACGGGTTGGCACCCCTTTCTTAAACAGACACTTCGAAGAGAAAAAGTTAGCAGGTTTCAACAGTCAAACACAAATCTCTCAAATGACTAAATATCTCTATCGAGGATATTCAGTGACTGAATAATCTATCGAGAGATGTGTTCATTAAGATAGCCTGCTCAAATTAATTCAATTTATTAAATAAAATAAATATATTAATATATTATATGTATTATTATATGTATTATTATATTAATATACGAGTAGTCGAGATATAGATAAACAAATAAAAAACAAAACTTTTTATTCACAATTGACAAAAACAAATTATAAGTAAAAGAAATGACACACCTTACATTTATTAGAAAACAATTTATAGTTAATTATGCACTTTTGCCCGTATTTTTAAATTATAACTTGCCAAAAATATCTGTGGATATTGTAGCATATAATTGATGTAAAATATCTTATATTTTAACCTGACAATATTTAGAAACTCTTTAACTTCAAAAAATTTCATCTTTTAATCGGATATAACCTTGAAGAGTTATTGATGAGTAATACTTTAGAAAGTCATGCATTTGTAACATAGAGTCTCTACGCCGTGGAACCGGCTCAATAAAGTTGTAGAAAGTAAAAGGAATTTGCCGGTATCCCTGATTCCTGCTGATAAACAAATCAACAAAAGAAAAAATGTGTTAGATTTTCAGTTAAAAGATCTGGTGGCGGAAAACCGCCCTTGACCTCCAATTCCCACCCTTGACCTCCTGTCTCTCCTCTAAACAATCATTGTACCTTCTTCTTCCCATACTGTGGGGATGGTAAGGAAGGGCATCTCTCTCTCTCTCAAGTTTTTGCCCATAACATTTTGAGCCTTGATTTGATGAGCTGGGTTTTCGTGTCCCGGGCGACATTCAATGTTTCTTAATGGTTAATTTTCTTTTTAATTTTCACGTGCTATTGGTTTATTTTAATGTCTTTCTCGAACTATTCTTATTGTCTTATTTAAATTTCCTTCACGAGATTTTTTAATATTTATTTAAATTTCTTTTACGAGTTTTTAATGCATAATATTTATTTAAATTTCTGTTACAAGCTTTTTATACATAATATTTTAATTTTCTTTTACGCTTTTTGTAGCACCTAATATTTATTTAAATTTCTGTCACAAACTTTTTTTACACATAATATTTGTAATTTTTTTCACGGGCTCTTTTTATACATAATATTTTTAATTTCTTTCAAGTGCTTTTCAATACATAATATTTATTTAAATTTCTTTAATGAGCTAGTCATTATATGCTATAATTCATCATCTGTGGCGCAACAGCCCCATGGTGGAGCAAAGTCATTTGCCTGATGACAGAATTCTAGACAGGAGATGTTTTCTTTTTACGGGGTAGGGTTGTCAGAACTAAACCCAGAGAGCTCTACAGCCATATTAGACCGGGACCTTTATACAAGGTATACATACAAGAATATACAAGAGTGTATATTCTGGATTTTGACAGGGGGTCACATTAATGTGACTGGACTGTATATATGTATATATATATATATATATATATACCTTGTGGTCATTCAACAAGCTTTATAACATTTAAAATTTTAAAATAAGAATTCTGCATGCTTATACTTTTTTTAGTAATTATGCACAGTGAATAATAATTATTAATTCTACAGTGAATGATAGTTAAAATAATTAATTATGTTTTAAGGGAGTAGTTATTATTTGTGAGAAATATATAAGTGAGCTTCTTATGTCGCTCTATATGTGGTTATGTAAATCACCTCATAAGTGTATAAACCTCACATATTTTTCTGTTCTGCCCTCTGCAATTCAATAAATATAATTCCTGCTCTTCAAATATGTTTACAATTTCAAGTAATAACCTTTTTCCCCCTCGAGTCTTTTACTATTTAAAAACAAATAACTCGTTCTTGTACGCCCACATCACTTTCAAGTTATCTATCATGCCTTAAAATAACAGGAAATTGTTCTTAATGGCTTCCCTTTGAATTGAATAACTTATTATAATAAAAGTATGAAATAGTTATCTTTCTTGATTATATTTATTATTTTCTTTTCAATTTTAGAGGAAGAATCAATTCATCAAAAACTTGTTGTCGAAAAGCTAACTAGAATAGAAGATGTTGGAATTTAAAATCTAAAGAAAACGAACGATTAAGGGACACAGAAAAAAAGAGAAATTAATTAAAGAAACCACTTTAAACCGCCATGGAAACCTTTAAGTGGAGTGTGGTGTTAAGTTGTATTAAGGAAATTCTTTATATGCACTCCACTGCAATGTGCTGCCACCTGCCTTTTGGGGTGGGTTATTTCACGTTGACGTCGAAAGTAGGTGGTGGGCACATTATTGTGCCTGGACTGTGTATATAAATATGCATACATGGCATACCAACGAGACTGATTCTTCTTTAATCACCTAGAACTATGCAGCTCACTTTCGACTGCTACTTTAAACAGCTTCAATTTAATCACTTTCATTATTATGAGGGAGGTTTCCATGGCTTTGTTACAAAGGAACTCCAAAATTAGTATGTGCCTTGCATTCATGCTTTCGACCACTGTACTTTCGACATGATATAAATAGAAGAATCAATAAAAACCAAAGAAACTAAATCATGCATAATAATCAACTTTAAGTTCAGAATATTTGTAAATGATATAGTTTTTACCGAGTTTGTTCAAAAGTAACACTAATTTTAAAAATTATACTGAAAAATAATATAATTAATACATATATGTATATATTTGTATTTATTATATTATTTTTCAGTATATTTTTTTGAAACTGTAAAACCACAGCCTTGCGGTTATATATATATTCATATATATTGTGTATTCACTGTGCATAATTATTAAACAAATTACAACATGCAGAATTCATATTTTAAAAATTTAAATGTTATGAAGCTTGTTGAATGATCACAAGGAATGTATTTAAATATGTATAAACACAAGACATTTTTATGTGCGTTTTTCAATTTAAAATGTAGCAGCATCAAATATATTGCAGGTTTATATATATATATATATATATATATATATATTTTTATATTATATATATATATATTATTTTTTTTTATTAGTGTTATTTTGAACAAACAAGGTAAAAACTATATCATTAACAAAAATATTTACAAATGTTCCCAACTTAAAATTAATTAAGATGCGTGGATCAGTTTATTCTGTTTATTTTGATTCTTCTATTTATATGATGTCGAAAGTGCAACGATCGAAACCATAGATGCAACGCGCGTACCAATTTCGGAGTTCCTTTGATGCAAAGCCACAGAAACCTCCACATAATAAAAATGAAAGTGATTAAATGGAAGTTGTTTAAAGTAGTCGTCGAAAGTGAGTGCATAGTTCTAGGTGATAAAAAAGAATTAGTACCTTTGGTTATGCCAGAAATCTCAAACTTTTTTTGATCACACAAATATATGGCGAAACAATTAAATGATAAATTGCACGGCATATATATATATATTCAAAACAGCTGGCAAACAGACATGGACGTCTTTGGATGCCAAAAGGGCTGCACCGATGTTACTCACTTTGTATTATCCAGGAGGCGCGTGTCACTTGATGGTAAGCCACGGTAACACTGCCCCCCGCAGCGCTCTACTATCCCTATTAGGACCGGGACCAACGGTTTAAAGTGGATTCGAACCACTACAAATATCCATGGCACCGCCGGGATTTGAACCCGATACCTGTGGTACCGAATGCCAGAGCGCTAGCCATTCGGCCATCAGGCCCCTCACGTGTGGGTGGTCAAAAATCAAATTATTTAATTATTTTAAACAATATACATACAATTGCAAATTTACATTTTTACCCGTAACATATTATTGTTTTGAGGAGAATGGGTCCACGATGTTCTGAACCCTTTTCAATGCTTCGTATTGGTTAATTACTTTTTTTTTTTTTTTAATTTCTTTGGTTTTTATTTATTTATTTATTTTTTTTTGAATGCCAACGGCACGCAGTGATTTCCAGATGGCCTTTCCCCCAAGTACTGACCGCGCCGGATGTTACTTTAGTATATCATAACTTGTATCTTCTTCCTGGATTGCAGGTGGCCAATGGAAAAATAATTTATATGCTTCTATTTTTTACTTATGCTTCTATTTTTACTTATGCTATATTATTACTTTATATTTTATTTCTTATTCATAACTTCTTCATGGATTATAAGTAGTTAATTTAACATTCTGGACGTATTTTCTTTTCATATTATAGCTTATATATACACACTCAAGAGCCAAAACATTATGACCATCCCTACATTTTGCAATGAACTCGCCTGGATGACGTGGAAGGCACGTGATCAGGTGGAAGTGGCATTTAACTAGTATTAAGTGGTGGTATTAATCCATGCCAAGGCGAGTTGAAGCCGTGTTGCGCGCCAAAGGTGGGCCAACTCGTTATTGACAGGTGGTCATAATGTTTTGGCTCTTGAGTGTATATTTAATTTCTTTCACGAAATTTTAATACATAATATTTATACATATTTTTTCTTCTTTGAAAAGTAGCTACGAAAACAGTTTTGCACAAAAAAGGAAATTGAAGTTTTTAAACAAGTCATGAATCAGATATTAAATTAGAAATGCCAGTTGTTGAAATAATATATACTATGTTTACTACTATGCTATGTTACTATGTTTTAAAATAACGTAAGGCATCTGGTTAAAACAAACAATTTATAATAAACTTTATCTCTATTTTATTATTTAAAAAATGTTTATGTATATACATATATGCATATTGTGATAGGTAATATATGTAAAAAGTAGCTTATATTTTAAGCGATAGTATATCTTGAACACGTGTGAAACATTTCACCTTAATCAGAAACAATTTTGATGGCTTATAAGGGGCAAAACAGACAGTGGAAACAGAGCCTATAGGCTTATATAGTAGTACATATAAAAAAGCAAAACTCTTAAATCCATTCATTTGACAGAAATAACAGATAAATAAAAGAAACGACATGCATTATACAGGATCCATTTTCAATTGATAATAAACTTGTTCCAGGTCCTGATGGCCGAGTGACTAGCGCTCTGGTGCGATGGGTGTTGTAGTGATTCGGAATCCACTTTAAACCGTAGGTCTCTATCTAATATGACTGTAGAGCTTTGGGCGCAGGGCTGACAACCGTTCCCAGTAAAAAGAAAAACATCCCCTGTCTCGTAATCTCTCAGTGGGTAGACGGCCTTGGCTCATCATGGGAGTATTGCGTCTCTGTTGGTCTGGTCGTATTTTCTTTTCATATTATAACTTATATATTCCATATATATCATCATAACTGGTTCGACAGCCCGTTGTGGGCCTTGCCTTCTTTTAAAGATCCAGCCAGGCTGTTCTCCTCTTGGCCGTGGAGCTCCTGTTTTTGATGTTAATAACAATAAAATCAGAGTCTAAGCAGTCGACCCCTCTCTTTTTCGGCCTTCTGCTTGGTCGCTGTCTAAAAGGGTATTGCATTGAAAACCTTCAAAGCAGCTCTATCACTTTTCAATCTCATGAGGTGACCGGTCCATCTCATTCTGTTCAGTTAACAAATTTTAGAATGTCAATATCTCTAAAAGTTTATAAAGTTCAAATCTTTGACAATTTCCATTGTCATTGATACCACCAAAAATAGTTCGTAGCACTTTTCTCTCAAAGATTGCCAACATTTATATATAATTATATATATATATATATCATCATCATCATCATCATAACTGGTTCGACAGCCCGTTGTGGGCCTTGCCTTCTTTTAAAGATCCAGCCAGGCTGTTCTCCTCTTGGCCGTGGAGCTCCTGTTTTTGATCTTAATAACATTCAAATCCAATCAATGCTGATACGATAATGGAAAACAGAAAAAGAGAGCAGTACAAATAATTTAGAAAACTTTTCAATTTATGCCAAGTTTTGATCATATATCTTATCCAGTAGTAACTCTGCCAAACAGAGATTCGAATTCAGTGGATGGCTTGAATTGCAGCCACTGATTTAAAGACTAAATCTGATTGCAACAGAAATGCAATTCGACATCTCGACAATCAGATGGTATTTCTTCGAGCCTCCCCTGTAACAAATGAAATAGTCCCTTAAATTTTTTTCAAAAAGCATTGTTTTTCACATAGCTGTCGTGCCATTCATTAACATCCCTTTGATTAATATTGGATGGATAAGAAATTTGTTTCTGTTTTCGCAATGCTCTTAAATGGCGAAATCCGAAATTATTTTGTTGCTGATCCGATATATCTATATATATATATATGTATATGTGTGTGTGTGTGTAAATCTAGATTCGAATTTGCTATTCTCTTCTCTATTTTTATTGTTGATAACCCAACTAATCCTAAACCTCTACGCTGATGATACTGTAATCCTTTGCAAAAATAAAAACACTAAATTCTTAGCTATCACCCTTACTAATACCATAAAGTTCTCAATAACTGATTCAATAAATGGAAATTTTCTTTAAATGTAGATAAGACTGAAGATGCTCTGTTCTCTATTGGAAATAAACTTAAAAACCCTGTCATTATGATGAACAATAATATAATTCCCTAAAATAGTCAAACTAAATGTTTAGGAATTATTTTGGATCAGCATTTAACTTGGAAACAACATTTTCTGTACACCAAAACTAAATTTCGTATTGCTTTCAGAAAACTCTACCCACTTATAAATAAAAAAATTTTACCATGACCAGGGATAACAAAATTCTTCTTTATACAGTTATGCTTCGCCCATTCTCACGTACGCTTGCCCGGTCTGGTCCTATGCAGTAAATCTAACTTGAAAACGCTTGAAACTTTACAAAATATCACCATCCGCCAAATGCCTCTGCTAAAGGGTTCATGCGCAATTCTGATATCTATAAAGCTATGAACATTCCTTCCTTACAAGATTTTCTTAAACACATCTGTATTTAAATTTTTGGCACGCTTATTAATAATGAAAATACTGCAATCCAGGAGATTAACTCTTACGTTACCAATTATAATTTTAAAACGTCAGTGCAAAATTTTAATTTCATTTTAAATTGTTTTTCCGTTTATTTTATTTGTTTAGGACTTCAAGTTAAGTTTCTTAATATATTTTGGACAATTTTCATTGTTTCAACTATATTTACCCTGTCCTATCGGAGATGGAGCCCCTAATGCTAAATAGCTCCAAAAAGAATACATCAAAAGTCACAAAAAAAAAAAAAAAAATCTAGGTTCGAATCTTGAGAAAGCATGAAATTCAACTTTGTCTGTAAGATAGGTCGCAAAATGAAAGGTGCAATGAATTAATTAATTCATTTTTTTTTTTGAGATAATCACATTAACTATTAATTATTCAAGCATTAATTTAAATTGGAAGATCTTAACATTGAGACTTGGAAACCAGCCAATTGGCGACTTGTCTGTCAAAAACTCGCCACCATGAAAATGTAAACAATGTTAGTTGTTAAATGAAAAAAAAAAAAAAAAATACCCAAAATATAAAAGAAAGCTGTCAATGTTTATATAAAAAAAAAAAAGTACGTCTTAGATTTTTGCGATAACTTAATTTGCAAAAATAATTCTAATTCCTTTTTA
Organism: Caerostris extrusa; assembly: GCA_021605095.1. NCBI lineage: Eukaryota > Metazoa > Arthropoda > Arachnida > Araneae > Araneidae > Caerostris > Caerostris extrusa. The sequence continues at coordinate 11,705 of BPLR01015162.1, forward strand.
CAGTCGAAACGATATCTAAAACGATAAATGAAGTTTTTATCCACGCAGATTTGTTTTTCTTGTATTGAAAAACTGTTTTCAAAAATTTATTACTGTCAGACTATGGTGTAAAGCATTTTGAAATGAGATTTTGATTACTATCTTCATGTATTGTAAGTACTAATACGTTTCATTTTTTTTAAACTAAACATAAAATAATTGTTATGGTTTATTTAGAAATCATGTTTATTTTTTTTATGGAAATAAGCTTTTATTTTCTGTTTCCTAAGAATTTTAAAAATTTGAATTAATCTTTCCTGGTAAGATGTTTTTTATTGTATACAAAAGGGATAAATAGAACTTAATATAGGATTATAATAGTGTCATATAAATATAATAATTATAATAACATGATATTATAATATAAATTGATAAATATTTTTAGCAAAGTAAAAAAATTCTATAGATAATTTATATAAATATCATGCCTGGTTAAAAGTTGACAGCTTAATATTTTTCCTATTTTGTTTCTTACATATATTCATCTTTAAATAAATCAAATTTTCAAAAATTGATATTGATCACAATCAATGAAATCATCCAAAATATTTAAGTTTCCCTTTTTTTTTTTATTCGTAATGTACCTAGCCATTTAAATAGCATCTGATTATCTTAATTTAGCGTTTTTAGTTGAATTTAATCTAAATTCTACATCTAAATTCTTTTATTTTTCTCTCAAAATATTGTAATATTTTAAGCTATTTGTATGCTTTATTCTATGTATGCATGCATTAAATATCTCTGTGTTTTAATTTGTAATTTTTAAGTAGTTCAAATTCTTTGTAATTTTTAGTCTATGCCATTAAATTTTCAAATTCTTTAATGATATATTTATATCAAGAAATAATAATAAGCTTTAATTTAAAGTTATCAACTAACAAAGATAGTTCTTTTTTGTTAGAGTTATCAAAATAAATTTTTCCAAGAAAATTTATTTTGATAACTCTGTTTTAGATTGGTAGACGAAGTTTTTAATCAGAATGTTTTTGAGATAATTTTTCATTTAAAGGCATTAGATTATAAAATGGGGCCTGAATGGTGGAGTGTCTAGTGCTTCGGCGTCACAGATTTCAGGTTGGAGTCCCGGCAATGCCATGGATGTTTGTAGTCATATGGAATCCACTTTAAAATGTAGCCCTTGTGTGCACAAGATGATTGTAGAGCGACAAACCAATGAACCAATGCCTCGGTTCCCCAGGTTTCGGGTTCGGGTCCCCGCGGTGTCATGGATGTTTGTAGTGGTTTGGAATCCTCTTTAAACCATAGTTCCCCGTCTAATAGGATCGTAGAGTGTTATCTTGAGGTTTAGTCAGTCTTCAGATCTTGAGGTTCAGACCTTGTGGTGAAGCTGCCTATTACCCTTAGCTATGGCCCTGGGGTCTTCTGGACCTGGTGTAGGCTTTCCTGCACCGGGGATAACAACAACAGCAACATGTTATAAAATTTTGGAATAAAAATACATTTTGCTTCAATGGCGGTATTGAACTTTTAATCAATATGAAAATGAGGATTTAGACATCAATTATTTACTGGCCAATTATTACTTACCTTAATCAAAATCGTATTTTTTTTTTTCTTTCTATTCCAATAAAAATAATTATGTTCTACATTGTCTTCGATTTTGAAAGATCCGATTTTAGTTTCTTCAGTCAGAATTTCACCACAAATTCTTAGTAAAAATCCTTCGGGTTGTTTTGCTGTAGTAAGTAGGATTTGTGTTTCATTTATGTGTATCACGGCGGCCTGATGGTCAATTGGCTAGCGCTCTGGTCTTTGGTACCACAGGCTCCAGATTCGAATTCTGGCCGTAGCATGGATGCTTGTAGTGATTAGAAATCCGTTTTAAACCGCAGGTCCCGTTCTAATACGACTGTTGGGCGTAGGACTGGCAACCGTACCCTGTAAAAAAGAAATCATCTCCTATCTAGAAATCTTCCAGGTGGCAAACGGCCATGGCCCGCCATGGGACCGTTGGGCTACTGATGATGATGATTTATGAATAAATATTCATTAGAAAAAGGATAATTTTTATAAATGTTACTTGCATTTTTACATCTATTACATTATGCAACTTTACTATTATATGACTATTATTACTAATCCATTCTACATCTATTGTATTATGCAACTTTATTATATATATATGACGGCTGAGCAATTAGAGCTCTGGTGCAACAGATTTCGGGTTCGAATTCTGGTGGTGGCATGGATGTTTGTGAGTGGTTGGGAATCCACGTTCAACTGTAGATCCCGTTCTAATTAGCCTAAAGGTGTCACAAAATGACAGTAGAGCGACAAACCAAAAATCAAACCTACATGCTAGCTGCAAACAGAGGTGGCCAGTCAGAGTCGGGAGTCGACCATTTCTGAAAGAATCGCAGTCACGAGTCGTTTTTAAAATCCGACACTATTATAAAAATAATCTTTATTTTTCCAAAATTTTAGGAAATAATATTGAATTAAATGTAAAGAAGGCATTTGTATCCTTCAATAGTACAACCCCTAGCAAAAACAATAACTGCTTTAACAGCATACCAAGTCAGTGTGAGGCTTATAGAAAACTAATTTCCAATGGCAGAATATGAACATTTACAGCAAAAAAAAAAAAAAAAAACATACAACAACAACAAAATAATACAACAAATACAACAAAACATGCTGAAACAGAGTTCATTAATATAACAAAAATGCCAAGTTGCAGATCTTTTAGCCACTAAAAAGTGTTACCAGGTGCACCACGGGGAGGTAGATCTTCTGAGCATCCGACAGAAAACTATATTGAAATAAAATTGAGAGAAGATCCTATAGAAACTGTTCTATTAATAAAAAGAAATAAAATATAATATATTACCGTTATAGCATCTTTGTGATAAACTGTAAAATTTTTTTCTTATCTTAGAAAAAGCTCTTGACTCTTCTTTTTATCTTGTGCTATTCTATAATATTGGGGTGCTACACCTTTTTCATAATATATATCAGATTTAGATCACAAAATAAGTCAAATTTAGATTACAAAAATGTATCTCAAGAGAGTCCAAATATTACATTGTTAAAGTTTCAAAAACACTTTATTATAAAAAAAAAAAAAAAAAAAAAAAAACTGTTTTCTTTTTGTCTTAAGCTATTCTATAATACTTTGGTACTGTTCCGTTTTTATAGGAATAGCTCACAAGAATCAATCAAATTGATTAAAAGAATGTGTTTTTAAGTTAAATGCAAATATTACATCTTCAAAGTTGTAAAAAAAAAAAAAAAAAAAATACTGTTTTCTATAGATATACGAGTTTAAAAACATTGAATTTATTTTGAAAACTCTTCTAAAACCATTAGTAAAGATTATAGTACGTAAAATTGTTGATATGAGTTAGCAGTCAGAATAAGAAATCAGTTTCAAGAATGGGGAATTAGGAGTCCTTCCCATCCCTGGAATTCTTTTCCTAGAAATTCCATTTCTAGGAGAAATTCCATGCTAGGAGACAGGATTTCTTTTGTTAACGGTCACTTCTTAGAATGGTCAGATGTCTCCGAACGCTTTAGCATGTGGGCAACAGTGACTCCTCCACTGAAACCAAAGTGCCAAAACCTAGTTGTTATGTCCTGATGCTTCGCTGTTATCAAACTGATTTCGAAATAAATTCCTTTTTTTTCCTTCCAAACCAATACAAATGTTAGCCAACCAATCCAGGCTTTGAAAAAAAAAAAAAATCAGAATGTTTAAAATCCTCCAGTTGTTTAAAAGTAAAAATTGAAATTTGATTTGATCAGTTTAATGTTAAATGCAATTAAATTGATTTCAATTAAAACGCTAAATTCACTTAAATTGATTTCAATTAAATTAAGTTAATTTGATGTTAACCAATATTATCAAATTAATTATATTGAAATCAATTCAAGTGAATTTAGCGTTTTAAAAATTGAAATGAATGTAATGTATAATTTTAAATTGAAATGTAAACATAAAAAATATATAATTTCTTATCACAAAAATAAATTTATCTAAATAAATGAGGAAAAATTGTTAATTCATTAAAAGATTAAATTGATTACAATTAAATTAAGTTGAATTGATATTAGCAACATTACTCGTATATTATACTTACCAATATATATGTATTGAAATGTAAAGATAAGAAATATACAATTTCTTATCGCAAAAATATATTTCTATCGGAATAAATCAAATGTTCTTATGGCAAGAACTATTCTAAATTGGGCAAACTTTAAAAAAAAAATTCTAATTCAGAAACTTCTGATTCTGAAAGAATATCTAGAAATCCTCATTATTTTATTCAGAAATATTTCGTTGTCATTTATGATTTGACAGTAGTATAAATAAATACATAGTTGAGAAAGGAATAAGGATCTTACGTTTCTAAAATAGAAGTGGGAATTTCATATTAAGCAAAAGTAATTGAGATACATGATAAGTAAAGCTCTTTTTAAATTAGAATTCCTTTTCAAGTAGTTCTAGCTAATTATTTTCATTTGTTTAACATGATTTTTATTTAGGAGAACTATGTCAATGAAAAGAGTGTGTTCTTGAATTATTATTTAAATCAGATTTTTTTCACATGCATATAATATTCTTTATAATTTTAAAAAATAAAAAGATTTCGACTCAAAAAAATTTCAGTTTATTCCGTTTAACATAGTATGGTTTATTATAAATAATATTCTTCAAAATAAATAAAATTAAAGAATATTTTAAAGCCTAAATAAATCTCACAAAAATTTGTCTACTATCGATTAATTTTCGGACATGTTTAAGAATTTTTTTTTTTTGTCAAACATTGTTTGCTGAATTAAATAAAATTATCTATTTAGAATAATAAATAGTTTTTTATCAAATTTTAAACAAGATTATCTCCATGGCTATATAAGGCAACATCATTTTGTTTAAATGATACGAATATATATATATTTTTTTTTTTATCAAAAAACGTTTTAAAAAGGAGTAGAATTAGCAATAAGTCAAGATATGGACATTTTTATTATAGGGAGGGGGAGGTGTAGATCGAAAAATGTGCACATGACGAAATACTAGCAGCTTGGATCTACACACATGGGGAAATAGTTGGATTCTTTCACCAATCTTCAAGGTCATCTTGGTCGGTCAGTGTGTATATTAATTCTCACCAATGAATCCTGAAGTTAGTTAAGATAGCCTGTGTCGGGAAAATTGTAGGAATTGCATTATTATATAATTTTGGCTTCAGTAGATTTAATACTTGTTTGCCAAATTTTTTATCTTAACCCTCAGTGTTGTCTAATGCGAAGTGCATTTCGCAAACCTATCAAATTAAGAACATGTCAGGGGGCTGCATAACTTATTAAAACAAATTTTAAAATTATTTAGCATTTATATATTAGAACAAAATATTTATACATACTATGAAAGGCATTATAGGAATAGAATAATTTCTTAGAATCATTTCTTTCTTTCTTTATGACTAGTATTGGATCGTTGCTTTGCGAGAGCTTTTATGGGTAGCTGTCCAATTTTGGCGTCGTATGTGAGAAAAGACGGAAAACTCTCTCACTAGTCTGGAAGTAAAAATATGAAAGAATACAATAAAATTCTCAATAAAAAATGATTGTTAAACCGATGAGAAAATTAGAACATAGATTATTAAAAGAAATCAAATCACTTAAAACACATTATTGTAATACTTAAAGAGTCTTTTTCAATTAAAAAAAAAGACTGATGTAATGTGAGAAAAGAAAAACAACAGATGTTTAAAATAATTTTATTTATAAATTAAAAGAAATTCTTAAGATATATATAATTGCGAAGAAATAAATATGAATTAGATTTGTTTCTTTTTTAAGTGCTGTTATTCATTTTTACTGAATGTTCATGCAATTATATTGATCTGTTTATATATTTTTTCCTTAACTGAACTGTTACTAATAATCTTTACCTAAATATGGAGTGATTGAAGTAAAATCTGAAGAGTATTATATTATTTTATATTTTTTATAAATTTTTAATTTTTTTTAAATTTAAAATTTATAAAATTAATTTTTTTTTTTAATAAATTCCAAACAAAAATTGGCAATTAACTTTTCTAGCAACTAGCATTTTTAAAAAAAAAATAATGGAGTTTTTTCCTCAAAAAAAAAAACGCTTTTTTTTAAAAAAAACCATTTTTAAAAAAATAGTTAAAAATAAATCAGTAGTTATAAATTTAAATATTTATAAAAAAAACGCTTATTATTTTAATAAAACCATACATACACTTATTTTTAAATAGGTGCATGTTGACTTTTTGTGACGGACTATTAATGATCAACGGTTTGGCTAAAACTGGCCCTTGTGCGATAAAGCAACACCCAGGGCCGGATTTTCCTATAGGCTAACTAGACTTCAGCCTAGGGCCTCAAGATCAAGAGGGCCTACGTTCAAATTGTTAGCAAAATTAGAATGACACTATTCTAAAAACAGTAAACACTAAAACACTGAATCGAAAATAAGGAGAAATTATGAAATAAATTTATCTGAATTGAATTGGCTTTAATCTTCAATGTAATTAATATATTTAATTTAATTTGATAGAAAATAGGATCATTTTTATAGCATATTTTATTTTCGTAGTCAAAGATTTTTTATTATTTGAATTTTGTTTCTTTGTAAATGTTGTGTGTTAGGTTTGATGAGTTATTGTTACAAGTACTACATAGAGTGCTGAGAATAAATGTCCAAATAGGTGTTCTCGACTTTTTTTTTTTTTTGTGCCCCATTTTTTTATAAAGATTAGTACCGATCACAACATGTTTTATTTAACATATGGATATATATCACAGTAATGATGTATTTTATTATCTCTCATGTAATTTACAAACTTGAAAATGGGAGGTGAAAGGGTCTCATAAGTGGAATAGCCTAGGGCCTCTTTTCATCTAAATCCGGCCCTGTAGATGACCAAACTTGATTCTAATTTACTAAACGACTGTTTAATTTATTGTAAATTTAGCTGTAAAAACTTTAACTGAATTCAGGTTCTCTAAATAAATGAACGACTTTTTTTTTCTTCTTCTTCTCTCATTCAGAGAGTGCTAAACATTTATGCACATTGAGTATTAAATATGTATGTACATTGAGTATTAAATATGTATGCTAACAAGACGTCAGCTAACGACGATATTTCGTGGGGAAAAAAAAAATCACTTACGTATTTTTAAGATAAACTTCAGTTTAGAATTGCTAGCAAACTGTGACCGTTTGCCAGCAAATTCATTAAAATGCGCTAATTTACAAAACAACAGCTGTTACGCTTTATACTATATAGCATACTTTTTATTATATATATTTTTGTTGTCATGTCCAAATAAGTGCTCTAGACTCTTTTTTTTTTTTTATTTATTATCCGTGCCATATTTTTTATAAAAATTAGTATCAACATGTTTCATTAAACATATTGATATATATATATATATATATATATATATATATATATCACAGTAATGTTGTATTTTATTATCTGTCATGTAATTTTCAAACTTAAAAATGGGAGGTGGGTTTATATATTTGTTAGCTATTATATCAATGGGTTTATATATTTTATTATTTGGAACAAAAATTTTAAGTGTAGATTGGCGCCACTTAAAAATCGCCAAATCTGTAGCTGCGGTTGGCGCGTGTGCTCTTTATTCGCGCAACTGTCGCCAAGGTATCGTTAATACGTAAGTACCATAAAAACACTTGCAAAAATGTGGCAAATATCAAATTATTTTCTCAATAAACTACCTCAATTTCTACGCTGTATGATAGAAAAATATTCATTACATACATTTTAAAAATCTGGCTTATTTGCTTATTAAAACAAGTAATATAAAAAAAAAAAAAATTTTTTTAAAGTCCTTTCCTACTTTTTTTTTTTCACTCTATAGCAGAAAGTCCTTTATAAATAATTTTCATACTTTTTTTAAGTTTATCAGGCGCCCTCTATTGGTAAATGTATGCAACTTAAATCAAAAAAAAAACTTTAATTAATAAATTTAATTTAATTAATGAATTAATATGTGAAGAAACTATTAACATCCAGTGTCATCCACTACAAATTCAAAAAAAAAAAAAAGTATTTGATCTTGATGTATATAGTATTTGAAAAAGTATTGATGTAGTATTGATGAAGTATTGATGTATATAGTATAGAAAAAGTATTTGAGTTTATAAATAAAAAGTATTTTATTAACGATTGAAAATTTGAACAATATATATACAGGGAGAGTGTGAGCTAATAGAAGGAATTGAAATAAGCTATTTAGTATAAAAATAGTAAGTATTAATAATGTTAAAATTAAAAGTTAAAGAGGCAATTCAATTGTATCTTTCAATAATGCAACCACCACAAAGACAGTGTTTTAGCAGCCTACAGAGTAAACGTTGATATTTTTCAACATTTGGGCTTATCAAAAGCTATCGTGGATTCGCAATAAAAGAAAATTACCTTACTTAAAATTAAGTTACTGTTAGTAATAATCTTTACCTAAATGAGGAGTGATTGAACTAATATGGGAAGGGTGTTTTTACTTATTCATTTTTGAAAAAAAAAAAAAAAAATACCAATAATGTTTTTTAATTTAAAAAATGATTCCAAACAAAAATCGACAAATAACTTCTCTGGCAACTATCATTTTGAAAAAAATAATAAATAGTTTTAATTAAAAGGATTTTTTTAGAAACATTGTTTTTTTTTTTTTCCAAAAAAAAAAAAAAAAAAAAAAAAATATATATATATATATAATAATAATAATAATAAAAATAATAATAAACAAAAAATAATAATAATAATAATAAAATAAATAAATAAATAAATAAACATGCAGCAAAAGCAGTTTTGAAATAGATAAAAGCAAATATAAAACAAATATTAAATATCAAATATTAAACGAAAATATTAATATTTAAAGTTATTACCTCTATCTCTAGTATTCTCTCATGTAATTTAGAAACTTAAAAATGGGAGGGAAAGGGCCTCTTTTCATCTAAAACCAGCCCTGCATGTATATATATATATAGATGTATATACATTATATATATATATGTATGCATATATATATATATATATATATATATATATATATATATATATATATATAAAATGTATATGTATATGTATATGTATATATGTATATATGTATGTATATGTATATATGTATATATATCTATGTATATGTATATATATATACATATGTATATGTATATATATATACATATGTATATATATATATATATATGTATATATATATATATGTGTATATATATATGTATATGTATATATATATATATATGTATATATATATATATATATATATATATATATATATATATATGCATATATATATGCATATGTATATGTATATATATGGCTTGTTTATTATTCTCAGAAACGTGGAGTTTGGCATCTTTGGTCAGTCATATTTTAAATCTAACAAATATACTAAAATCTAATTAGCTGGACTACTAACTAATGCATTGTTTTATAAGAAAAAAAATGATTTCTGTATTTAACACAGGCTATATAATTTACAGCAATTGAAAATGTCTGAAAAAAGAATTAGACTATGAATTTAATTGAAAAATTAACATAAATCATATATCCTTTCTATTCTATCCCAGCTTGTCTTTTTATCGAATATTATAAAACTCATATTTTTAACCATATTAACATTTTTAATAAAGAAAGAACTTCACTTTCATAAATAATCTTTATAATTTTTTAAATACTTAAATGCTATTTATTAAAAATATTTAGTAAAGGTTACGTTTTATAAATCAGATATGTAATCGTAATTTTTTTTTTTTTTTTAATTTACTAGAGAAATGAATAACAAATCCCCTTTTTTTTTTTTTTTGTAAAAAACAAACAAACTGCAAACAACTAATTTGAAAATAATTAATTATTTATAATAATTTTAAAAAATAAAGCAATAAAAATAAATAATAAAATAATAACTTAAGAAAAGTTTCTGTTTTCTATTTATTATATATTATTAAGCAATTTTGTTTAAAATGTGATAATTAAAAAAAAAAAAAAAGTTCCTTATGTGATGTGATATAAATTTTTATTCATTTTTTATCTAATACTTATTGTTCCTAAAATATGGCCATATAGTAGATAAAGCAAATTTACTTTATTTAAGACGTAATGATTAAATTTAAAATAATTTTCAAAAAAAAATTTAGTTATATTGAATACATTTGAAAAATTGACAGAAGTATTCATAGGATTTTAAAAATAAAATGTTCTAGTGAGACTAGTGCAAACGATTTTTGAAATTCTAGTGAAAACGATAATAAAATTATGTTAACTATTTTTCTCCATTGAAGTTATGTATAATTCAAACAGATAACATATGTCATGCATATAACGCAATTTTAATTCATCTAGTAATCACAAATATTTTACGAATGCAAATAAAATTCTAAATAAATTTAAGTGTTTTTTTAATAAGATCCTTTCTTTTCATTTATGTCTCTTGAAAACAATTATTTTCTCTTAATAGTACCTAAAATATTGTATTATTTTTTATTAATTTTAAATGAATTAATTAAGTTTTCAAATAAAAATGTAACAAGGATTTCCCCCTTATTTGTTGAAAAGAATTCACAGCATTATGGGAATGTTCTTATAATATCAATATTTTATTTTACCAAACTATTTACTTTATTTTAAAAAAAAATATATAAACAAGGTAACGTTTCTCTTAAAATAACGGAAAGAAAATTAATTTTTTCGCTTAGATACGAAAAACTATTCTATAATCTTTGATGCAAAGGTTGAAAATATGTGTTCTTTAATAATGTATCAGTTTTTCACTTCATTAATTAAACAATATTTTATTTGCATAGCTTGGCAGAGAAACGAACTAAACGTAAACTCATTCGTTGGTTGGCGACGAAATTGGCGCTGTTCTGGAATTTCATACGGTAACCCTTCACTTTAGCTATCTGTTCAGTTCTTTAGTTAATATTCTGAGCTGACTTGATATGAGTAGCGTGTGTGTTATAATTTGCCATTTTTGTACTTATGGAAACAATTTTACGTAAGTTATTTATATTTTTTTTATCTATTCTCATTATTTGTGCATATATTTTCTATTTTTACATTCATATTATCAGGAAACTTATATCTGCACTTACTTAATCTCTGCAAGTGAAGTTCTCCGTAAGAACGGGTAGTGTCGTCTATGATTAAGAAAAGCGAAAAGTTTTTAATAGTTGTAGGAAGAGTTGATTTTGGAATTCATTAACGTTTTTAAAGCTTGTATTTTTGAATTGTTATCTAAAAGCATAAATAAAATACTTCTCTGTAAAATACTTTTCTATATTTTTATGTAATTTATTGAAGTATGTTCAATTTCTTAAAAAGACCACTGGAGGGAGAAAGCGTTATGGGATGCCTTTAAGAACAGTGTGAAGGAGGAATTTTTTTGTGTTGTTCCAGTTTTGCTACTGTCATACAAAAAGAGTAATTTTTTTATGACTAATAATAATAATCATGAATAATAAGTGTAGTAGTTATTTTTCAATGAATTATTAAAAAAATATTTTTTAAAGCAAAATGGTAAAATATTTTATTTTATTTGTAAAATATTTAATTTTTGTTTATTAATCTTCAATTAAAATAGTTAACAAGAAAAGTTAATTTGATAATTTTAATTAATTAGCTTTTAATTAATTTTCTTTATAAGTGCATTTAATGAAAAAAAATTTTTTTTTTTTATGTATTATTGAAGAATAATAAAATTCTATTTTTAAAATCAATTTCTAATACTTTTAATTTATTGAAATTGTTAAAAATACTTTAATAATTATTTTAAAAACAGATTTCGAAAAGAAAGTCCAATTATTTTGCACATCTACACATATCCCAGTAAAATTATAACATTGTGGAATTTAATAACTATTTTACAATTTATTCATAAAGAATTTATCCTGCATTTTATCAATTATAAAAATACAATTACATTGATGATATAATAATAGAAAAATTAAATAATTTATCAAGTGCTATTTCATTAACTGGCTTTTACTCCTACCCACATTAAAAGTTAATGTTCTTAACTTTGAAAAAAATATTAATATTGAATTTTTAATTTCTGGTTCTGAATTGATTTTGGATTGAAATTAAAATTAAGGTAAGTTTATCATTAAGAAAATTATTATTTATATCCATCATGTATTTAATATTCATAAAATTTTATATTGCTATAAAATTATACAAAAAACTATAATTTGAATTATGTTAAAGTGTTGAATTTAATTGTTATATATATGTCCTAGTATAAGATTAGACATATTTTATAGTTTAAAAATTACTGATTTTAAAATTTCACTGTAATAAAATGTTTCTTATATCAACAAATTATTTTATAAATCAATGAAAAATACTTTTGATTGATTTCTCTCAACGTTATTCTTAGTAGTTATTGATACTATTAATTTTTTATTAATGCTTAACTTAATCAATGCAATGCAAATGTGGTACCTTCAACTAATTCTTTTAAAAAAATAAATTCTATTTTTTAAATTTAATTTCTAATGCTTTAATTTATTGGAACTGTTTGAAGATAATTTTAATAATTATTTTAAAAATAGATTTTTCAAAAGAAAATTGAATTTGAATAAACAAATTATAATTCTTTGAAAAGTCTTTGAACCATAATTTCCCAGAAACTTTTCCACCAGAGTTAGATAAAAAATAAACTATATGCTATAAACCAAAGCTATCTGCTAACTCATAATATGTTGTGATAGCAGAGTGACATTAAATACTTTTAAATATGATCAATGTGCTTTCAATATCTTAGGATTATACTTAAATTTTTAAAGTCTAAATGCCTAGCAATCATAACATGGTTGGTGACTTGGGTGGGATGCATTTAAATAGAATTTCCTTAACTCTGGTTGTATTTTTTTCCAAAAAATAGAGCAGTACATTTAGAGCTGTATGACAGGTAACTTTATCTTAATAAACTTAAGATTGTGTGAATAAATTGATAGATCAAGTGAAAATTGTTTAGATAAATTGATGGGATGTAGAAAATAGGTGTTAAAAACTATTTCTGATAGTAATAAGAATTAATTTTGTGATTTTTTTTTATACTTGCATTATTTTAAATTCTTATTTTCTCCTTTTTTTTTTTAGTAGTAAAAAAAAAAAAAAAAAAAAGAGAATATCTTTGTCTTGTTATGGTTAAGTTTAAAAATAAAAATAATTAATAACCCATTGAAATGAATATATTTATTACCTCTATAATTAGCAACGGTTGTAAACTACCTACTAATAAAAAAAATTTTACATTCTTGGGCAAATATGTAATACAAAAAAATTACATCAAAGATTTCATTTTCTTTATTTGATTAGAAATTTTAATTACTTTGATATTGAAATAAGTTGATTATTTTAACTATTAAGATTTGAGAAATTGAGTTATGGAAAAATAGGCAAATTTAGGCAACTTTTTTTAAATTTGATTAAAAATTCTAATTACTTTGATATTAAAATAAGTTGATTATTTTAACTATTAAGATTTTAAAATTTACTAGAGAAATTGATTTATGGAAAAATAGGCAAAATAGTAGTAGATTTTTGCATGTAATGTTTTTTATCTGCATTTTAATGCATTCTTAACAAAAATGATCAAAAGGCCTTAAAAGCAGTTAAAAACAAGTTAAATGTGATAAGAATAAAAATGTAAAAATCTACGAGCATTATAATAAAAGTCTGCGTGATCTTCATTGGTGAAACAGCCCTATGGTGGGTCAAAGCCATCTGCCTACTAGCAGATTTTGAGACAGGAGATCTTATATTTTTAAGAGAGTTGTCAGCCCAATGCTTTACAATCATATTAGACTGGGATCTACGAATTAAAGTGGATTCCTGAACCACTGCAAACATCAATGGCACTGCCAGGACTAGGCCATCGGGTCCCTCTGTGTGATGAGGACATGTTTTCTCTGGCCCTCCAGTAAAGAATATACAAATCACCATTGTGTTGTCGAGTCCAGTCCTGAACAAACAAGTAGATGGGCCTTATTCATTTTCTCTGTCTTACATAAAAAACACATATATCAGAATTAACAATCCCTATTTTGGCCAGATGTTTGCCTAAGGTGTCGTGTCCAGTTCTTAATCTAAAATTGGTAACGCCTCTTTGCGAGTTTTTCCACTACATTTTTTACTGTCATTCCCTATTGTCTCACCGACTTTTCCAGTAATAGTTTGCTAATATATAATGACTTAATTTTGTCCATGTAGTTCTTCTTAAAAGAGTCTAGAAGGTTAGGACACTGTCCAGAAACTTATTCTGTTCCTTGTTTTACCTGAAGATCTACCCTTTCATTTCACATCAATTCCAACATCTGATGGAATCTATTGGAAAGTGATGTATTTGCCATTTTCGTTAAGAAACTTGATGACTTGTTTTATTATGGTTATAATTGCAAACTCAGACTGTCTTGTAAAACAATTGCTTCAACAGCAGATCTAGAATCAACCAAAATAACAAATGTCATTATGAAACTAAACATTAATTACTCTAAAAATTATGATTAGAATTAAGAATTGCTCCAAGTTTACTGATAGCCTATAGTTAGAAAAATATGAATCTGTGAAATGTGATTTGTAATTTTAGGTTATAACAATTGAAATATAATTATAAGAAATAGCAACCAATGCTTGGATATGTCATAAGTTTTAAAGTTGCTTAATCATTGCCAATCCCATGAGTTAATTAAAGAAATTGGAGAAAATGACTTACCATATTATGTAGCAGTATGCTACCTCAGCTGCAGAAAAGTTTTAATTCATTTTTTTATCTCTGAGTAATCGAAATTGTCTTGATTGAAATCAATTGTTCTCTGGCTGAGTTACAAAACAATTTATATCATTTTATACGGAAATAAATAAATATATGAATTTAAAATTGCATGGAGAAAACTAGCTTCTGATTTATTTATACACTCACATTAAGTCTATTGGACAAAAAAAAAAAAAATGTTTTTTTTCAATCACAATATAACAAAAAATGTTTCACTCGCTTTAATATATACCAAGCATTCAGTCAGCAAACTGAGACTTCATTTTTCGTAGATTTTGCAGTTGAACTTTGAGAATTGTAAAAATATATTTTAAGTCAGTTTTTCAGATTTTGATGCAATTGCGAAACAGCTTTTAAGATTTCTCAAAATTCTTTTATTGATTTACAGTGTAGTGATATTTCGTCTGTGGTTATTGATTGGTTTTGTATTATTACATTATATAGTTTGTTGAATCATTTAGTTATAGTTATTTATTGGTATTCATTTCTAAATAACTTTAAAGAAATCCAACATTAACTTTAAAGACTTATTTTTGCTTTACTAATAATATTATTAAAATTATGTCAGTTTTGCTTAAAAGAGTTTATGACTCTTTTGAGTTTTTTATTATTGTTCTGAGAAAATTAAATGTGCTTAATCCAATAGGGAAAAGGTGATCATTTGATTTAAAACTTAATAATTTTGTGTTATGTGCAAAATAAGAGGTTAAGTGAACTAAAATAATAATTCACACTCGTTAAAAAAAAAAAAAAATTTTAAATTTGGTAGTTGAGAAGATGTAGAGCTTGCGTTAAGGTTTTACCAATTAAAAACAAGTTTCATTTTTGAATTTTAAATTTATATAAAATCGATATACTGTAATATTAATATTAATTAAGCTGGACAAAATTAACTAACATTATTCAGCCCTAGTAGTAATGTAATCAAAAGCATTGCAAATATTAATATCAAATAAATAATGTCCTTTATATCAATGATTAAAGAGTGTTATAGTTGCTTCCAAAAAAAATATTATCCAATATTAAGCAATGATTTTTCTTCTTATCTATGTTTAAATTTTCATGATGATAGTTTCTTGAAGAGAATCTTTTTCATTTTGTAGGTTAACATAATTATTCCAGACTTCATTATGCATGATAGATTAAGAGATGTTGCTCTGTTTGTGCTTTTCACTTTTACTTTTAAAAATTCATCAGATAATAAGAATAGCTTTGGTTCTATTTAGCTATCTATTTTTATTTCTTTTTTTTTTTAATGTTTTCCATTGTTTGAAGCTCCATAATATTATTTAGAAGCAAGTTCATTTTATGTGCAAAACAATTTAAAGATTTTATGTTTATTTTTCAGTAACAGTTTCATAGACTGCTTTCATATATTACTTACATTAATGATAAAATCAAAAAACTTTTTCACTACTAATGCTTTGAATAACTTTAATCAGATATATGATGATAGAAAAATGAATCAAACCATATGATTGAAATATATTTAATCTTACAAAATATAATTATATATGCAGAACATTAAATAAATTAGTTTAGTTTTTTAAGTAATTTGTATTGTAAAAGTAAAAGTAAAATTATATATATATTATCATTAATAATATATATATATAAAATTTTAAAAATTGTAAAATTATCATTATATATGCATATATTTATATACATCTTTATGTATTTATATTTATAATTATGTATCAATATATATGTATATATATATATATATATATATAATTATATATATATATATATATATATATATATATATATATATAATCACTGTGAGGCCTATAATCAAACTAAGAAAGTTTAAGCTTTAAGTTAAAACGTTGTCTTAAAAGTTTAAGTTGTTTGTATGTGAAATTTATTTTTGAATTTAATAATTTTTCATGATAATCTTCACTTTAAAAAGGTATGTAAATTATGCTGACTGTGGTGTATGAGAGCAGTAGTATATGAGAGCCAAAATTGAATAGCTGAATTTTTGAAATAGTAATTGAGTAGCCAAATATTTTGCAAGAATTTGCCCTCTTAAATGCATTTTAATAAAAGATATAATGTTTGGTCAAATGCATGATGGAATAAATATGCACCATATTTCCTTTCTCCCACCTCTTGACCTCTCTAAACATCACTACTGTATATATATATACACACTCAAGAACCAAAACATTATGACCACCCCTACATTTTGCAATGAACTCGCCTGGATGACGTGGAAGGCACGTGATCAGGTGGAAGTGGTATTTAACTGCTGCTAGAGAATCTGAAGAATCATTCTTTCACTTACTTCTGTGTGTAATGGGAAAGGCTGTGGGCCAACTCGTTATTGACAAGTGGTCATAATGTTTTGGCTCTTGAGTGTATATATAATACATATATATATATATATATATTACTTAAAAATATAAAAAATACAATCCAGTTACATTAATGTGACCACCACCTACTTTCGACGTCAACGTGAAATAACCCATCACAAAAGGCAGGTGGCAGCACATTGCAGTGGAGTGTATATATAAAAATTCCACTTAAAGTCAGAATATACAAGAGTTTATATTCTGGCTTTTGACAGGTGGCCACATTAATGTGACTGGACTGTGTATATATGTTACTATTATTTATATTACTTAAAAATTAATTTCAACTTAAAAAAATATTTAAAATATTTTTTCCAGAAAAAAAAGGGTTTTTTCCTTTTTTCTGCTACTTGAAAATTTTAGAAATTTTTTTATCTGTAGATATGATGGGACAGGAAATTTTTTTAATTCTGGGAAGAAAATGAATTTGAAATAATTAATATTTTTAAAAGAAATCTTTTGTGTGTGTGTGTGTTTGTGGTATTCCAACCTGTCATTAATTTCATTTTGCGTATCACAATCAACCCTCAATAGGCACTGGAGAAAGGCTTTCAGGGGTACATTTATGAGGACATGGCCTGCATTTGTGTGTCTTATAAGTGAAAGCAGAGAACTCGCCCTCTAGTAGACTGACTGTCGATTTGAGACCATATATTTTTTATTGGACGAAATTATGCATTAAATACGAAAACTTATAAATGTTACATTTTCAAAATGAATGTTTTTTGCATGGTTTTTGCTATACTCATAATCACTTAAATTAAAAGAAAATGATTATAGAAGTCTTCATTTTAATTGAACACATTTTTTTATTTCTAATTATTGTATTTCATAATAAATAGTTGGAAAAAAATCACATGGCATAAGATCAGGAAATTTGGAGGCCATGCGAGTAAAGGGGAATCGTCATCGATCGCATTTCTAAGCAATGTCTTCGTTTAAATAATTATGAATATTCAAAATCCAACGAGGGGAGTATATCGTGTTGAAATACAAAATCCAAACTGCCCTCATGCATTTGTTGAAATAACCAGATTTAGAACATGTCCATTTTTCATTTTTGATTGGGAAATAAATGCTATACAATTTGTTTCTGGCATGGCATAAATATATATATGTATATTATATATGTATTATATATATATATATATATGTATTATATATATGTATATTATATATTTTATATATATATATAAAATATATATATATTCTTGCTGTGGCTTTCTTGTATTTCGTTCAATTATTAGATACTATAATTGGTATTGTTAAGGAAGTAATTGGTAAAGAATGATGAAAATATCAAATTAAGCTTCAACGAATA